>JAWDGP010005281.1:40000-52500 GCA_033675545.1 Elysia crispata | reverse complement strand
ATTTACAAAAAATATGTTACTTTATTTTAAAGGAGTGAAAACAGCAAAAAATTGAATGAAATCTGAAATATACCAGTGTAAAAACTAAAGCGTGATGGAGAAAATGCCGCTCTGTGATAAGTAATAGTGATTTGATTGGTCAGTAATTTAAGAACAATTTTCATCTTTGCCTATACTTCCGGAGCAGCGGTAGCGAATGCAAAGTCCACTTCTGCTTTTTTGAACGCATTTCGCACATCTATACTGTTTTCATTATAAGATATCGACCAGATTCACTAATTGTCATCAAAGAGCTCTAGAAACATTCAAGTTAAGCCATTTTATTAACTTGCCACTTTTAATTTGTCTTGCATGAGTTACATATTGTGACTGGATCCAGATTAATTATAAGTCTTATCAATCCAGGGTAACTCAAAAAAAATCTGAGACCTTAAAACTGTTTTTTCTCTATTATATTGCCTCAACATGATTTTACTTTGTATTTAAGAGGACTTTTTACCACATCAGGTCGAGCTCTACATTGTATCATTAACGGGTCATCAGCACCACATTATGGTCTCAGTGGAGAGATAAACT
Organism: Elysia crispata; assembly: GCA_033675545.1. Lineage (NCBI taxonomy): Eukaryota > Metazoa > Mollusca > Gastropoda > Plakobranchidae > Elysia > Elysia crispata. The sequence continues at coordinate 51,924 of JAWDGP010005281.1, read as the reverse complement.
AAAAAGAGGTCTGCTTAAAAAATTGCACTCATATTCAGTTAACTTTTTTGTTTTTAGATCTCTCTTTCATTAATTTCAAGAATATCTTCACGACAACTTGAGAAGAATCCCTATGTCTTGATGTTCTATATATTTTAAAACTGTACTGCATGAGTGGCTCTGGAGGAGATTTGTTATTGCTCTAAAGTTTGCTTTTCTTTAATGTAGATGTATGGTTCTGGCCGAGATTCATCTCTTATTGTTGTAAATTTTGCTTTTCTGCACTCTTCCTCACTTGTTCACTGTTGTAAAATTTGCTTTTCTTCGATGCAGTTGTATGGCTGCCGAGGACACAATTCTAATATTTTTGTGAAGTTCACATTTCTTCTATGCAGTTGTTTTCCTCACCGGTTCAAATGAATGGGCAATACAAGAAAAGAAAAGAGAAATCACTGACTATAAACGTTTTAGAAAGTCGTTTGCGCCTGTTCAAAGACATTAAAAAAAGAAACGAACAAATAACTTCCAACAAGCTATGAATTTGTATTTCAACAGATGTAGAATATTAAAAAAAAGGTACAGCTAAGAAGTGTCCCAAACTCTAACCCTAAAAAGAAAAAGAGAATTAGAACAACTTAAGATCGCTGACACAGAACCGTGAAGGGAGATTGACGAAACATATACGCGGGTGGTATTGCATAGGGTCGTAACTCAATTTTGGGCGATTTCGAGATATTTTTCTACCTGATACTTCTCTTAATTCTGCATCTTTCTATCTTGGTCCTGTACCTTTCGCGCCAAAAATGGCCGAGATATTGATAAAAATGCTAAGGTAGTATGTTCAGTTTAAAATATTTTGTCATTGAATAAAGTTGTATCACTACTTACAACCTCGAAGAGAAAAATAATGTTTGTAAAGGGTAGTAACATTTGTTACGACTTTATTCAATGACGAACAAGTTTTGAAGTATGCTTGCATTTCTTATTTGAAAAGGTCGTATGTCAAGTTACGACTGCATTCAAATCGAATTTTAATAACGCTATGAGACAATTGCATGTTTTGAGCATCGTAACACTGCTTACGACCTTATTCAAAACGAAAAATCGCGATCCGGCATTTAACGCACAGAAAAGCAATGATAAACATACGACCTCCGTCCATTGCTCAAAAATATCCATGTATATGGGCGCCAACGAATTTAAAGCGGTAAAAATGCATTGGTGAGTACTATGTAAGCCAGCAAGAAGACCAGTTTTGGTCAATCTGGTCTTTAGGATCTTTAATGGATTAAAGATTCTTCGAGACTTCTATCTTTGTAACGTTTCACTCAACATGACTATCGAAACTGAGAAGGATCAAACTGACAGTCAGATAAGGTCTTCATTAATTAGGTGAGTACTCTTTTTTATGATCTACTAACAGTATTCTATTTTTTATTTAAAATAAGTAAAGAATTTGAAAAAAAAATGTTATAACTTTGTGTTTATGTCAAGTTCCAGAGGCATGAATTTCTTAAATACTTTACTTTGATAAAAGTAACTGAATGTCGTTAGGTAAAATTGAGCTTGTAATTTCTTAATCCTTAAAGATCTCCCTCAATTATTAATAACATAGTGAGTCTAGTTAATAGTGACCCTATGTAAAACCCAAGAATCTTTAACACGTGCAGCCTTGGTGTAATGCCGTCGACCCCAACGGTCACTGTCCACGCTTACGCAAGTTATAGCTGAGACCGAGTGGTCATGTTGCATATCAAAGTTTTGAAGTAGCGCGTGTTGGTCAGTGTTTGCCAGTAGTACAGACGACTATCATCTTGTACTGCAGCGAACGTTATTATTTTAACTCAGGACAGTCTTTTTTATTCTCAATTATACTAGATTAAACTTTATTTGCTTATTAAAGTGAACGAATCTATAAAAAGTGAAGCGTCTATCCAAAAGTATTTGTTCGCTGGTCTTGTGGTGAGCACATCTGATCAATTCCATGCTCATTTTCAGTTGAATTCAAACGTGTCTATTGGTTTATTGATTGGTGGCAATTTTTTACCAAGTATGGGGTAAGTTTTGTTTACAGAATTTGTGCAGCAATTAAATTATAAATATATGTTAAAAGTATTTTCACAGTTTTCTTGACAGTGATGGACTTGGTCATAGGATAAAATTCCCAAGTAGTTTTTTAAGAAGTTTAAAATTGTGCCTTGATATTAAAGATTTCAATGACTTCCATGAATGAAACACACAAGAATACAAAATTGTTCCAAACATTGATGCCCAATATTTGAACTTCTGTGACTTAACTCAAAGAAACAGTAGCCTCCGTGAGTGTTATATTTCCACTGGGCAAGGTTAAAGAAATAGAGTTAAAAAATAACTGGGTGAATGTTTTCACAGGTGCTGCAGCAATAATAGTAATCTCCTTTTATCTTCCCATACCTAGAATAGCTTTTAAGTTTAACATACATTTATAGATATATGATTATACTCCACGCGAGGATAACACAATATTTTATTGTCTTTGCACTTTTTTCCAGACCTTCCTTGCAAGCAAGCAGCCACCAAGGCGGTGACCGGTACCGGACTGTGGGCAGGCAGTGCACCTTTAACTCGCTTGCCTTTTTAATAATGAATGTAAAGGAGGACGTGGAAGACTGGACATCCGAGACGCTAGTCAGAATTCTGAGAAATGGCGACTGGGTCTGCATCAACACCAACCTTGGAGAAAGTCAGTATCCACTTGTCACCGACATTCCCAAACAAGTTTGGGTGGACGGCCAGCAGTATGACGTGTCAATCACATCTCTGCACTTCGGGTCACTTTATATTCAACTGGAAGATGAATATTTCACAACAATTGTCGATGCATTAGCTATGTTCCAGTATTGCTGTAACTTGACGTTTGGTAATCGCACACCTGGATACTCCTGATAAAAAAGAAATCGTGTGTTTGCCTATTTGATCCACATTCAAGGGATATATAGGGCATGCCCTTGGATAATTGGAAGGCTACACTAACGTTTCATGACAAAAACTTGTTGTCACTTTTATTGTTAGACTGGCAGAATCCCTACACGCTGGATATCAATTTGAACTCACACCTTTAGAAATAAAGACAGTCTCTGCGAAGAAGTAAAGAAGAAATAATCCAAAAAGGGGGATACATCACGTAGAAAAAGATCATATAGATGGCACCTTTCTGCAGAGGATAATAAACATGAAGTTTGTAAAAACTTTCTTTTTACACACACTTCATATTAGTGAGAAAATGCTATTCTCTGCCTACAAAAAGAAAACTGATATCATAGAGGAAGATAAAAGGGGTACAACTAAATGCGTTCAAAATAATGACGGAAAAGAAGGAGTTGAGAACATATTCCTAGTTTCCCTCAAACAGAGGGTCATTATAGTAGAAAAGAATCTCGTCGCAATTACTTGAGTGCAGAACTAAATTTAGGAAAACTTAACGATCTTTATGTCAATGAGAAAAAAGAAAAAAAAAGCCTAAATTTTGTAAGTAAATCTTCTTATAAGAAAATATTTTACACAGAGTTTAATTTGGGATTTTTTAAAAGATCAAAGGATAGATGTGACTTTTGCACCATGTATAATAACTCTCCAAACAAAGAAGAGATGAAAACAGAGTATGAGAAGCATTACAGAATGAAGTTTCAAGAGGCAATAAAAGGAAAATGATAAAATGAGAGCTAAACACGATTCCTCTTTTTCTGCTGCTGTGTTTGACCTTCAAGATGTATTAATTACACCTAAAGGTTACTCCAAAGGCTTTTCTCACCGACGAAAATTAAATACGTACAACCTGACAATATTTGATTATGGACAAGATTTGGGAGTTAACAACATATGGAACGACCATCGCCAAGCGAGGCTCGAATGAAGTTGGCTCGTGTTTATTTGAATTTGTAAAGGGAAAAGCTGAAACAGGAGTAACTTCAATCTCCCTATATTCAGATGCCTGCACCAGGCAAAACAGAAACAAATATATTGCCTCGTTGTTGTGGTACTTGCGTGGAAGATATCATTTGAATGAGAAACACCCAATATTATAAATATGTCATATAGCTATGATGAAAATGACTCGGTTAATTTAGATTTAAGTTCAAAATGGTGCAAAAAAGTAACTTTGCTAGAGCTTAGTGAAACCCATTTGAAACCCGTTCGCGATTCTTACCTGGAAATCGACAAAGACAAAGTAAATGATTTAAAAACTCTTTGTGATAAGCTTTTAGTCCCTTCTATTCACCATTCCTTCTATCAGTCTCTCCATTATTGATTTTTCCTCTACGACAACTGATTGCTTTTGGGTCTTCTACGTAAATCAGAAATAAAAAGTTATAATTATGATTATGGAAACACCCATCCAGATAAAAACTACAACCTAAAACAGTGCACGAACGTTAAATGTGCTCGAAACATGGCATTATATACAACTAAACTTTTTCTTACATTACCTTTTAAAAATATTGACATACACATAGGCTCAGCAACATTTTTTATTTTAGCATTGACTTATTTTATGACTTGCATTTGGATCACTATGCATCGTTTCATAATGTCTTGACTGATGAAGGCATATAGCCTAAAGTTCATTTCTCTGTAGTTTTCGTTGATGCATAGTCGCCTTACACGTTTAATGATTTGATTGTGCCTTATAACTCCACAAAAAAAAAAAATAAGGAAAATAGAATGTGTTTTTTTACTTCTTTTTCTTAGATGTTTTACAGACGAACGATGTGGTTATTGCATTCTACTGCCTTTTCAAATGTCTTTTTTCTTATAGCTTTTTCATATTGACGAAATGTGGCGAAAGACCCTGAACTTGTAAGATTTGTTTAGGCTGTACCATTGATAAGTGTTTGTAATTCAATATTTCTGTTTTTGATGTTTTCTTGTATTAAAGTTCTAATTTAAGTTGAAAAAAAAACCCAACTTCTGGCGTATCTTCATACACAGTGTACATCTTTCACTTAGTCATTAAGACTTTTCGTTTGCATAAAGTCGTAAGTCTCGTTACTACTCTATGCAATCCACAAAAATCTAGAAAATGTGGTCGTAAGAAGGGTTACGACTGTATTAAAAAACACTTTTATTGCTGCAAAAGGTCGTAAGTCGTACACAGTGTAATTGGTCATGATTACAATAAAAAAAAACTTGACATCTTTAAAGGAAAGCATTTTTTTATATCTTATGTTTGAATTTTAGACAAATTGAGCCAAATATAAACAAATGAGACAGTTTTTTGGCCTTCCTGAAAAGTTGCCAAAAATGAGTTACGACTCTATGCAATACCACCCGCGTATATTGAAAAGGATAGTTGAGTAAAGGCATCATTCTTGTCGCGCTAAGTTTTTTTTAGACTGATCTGCGATAATTTGAAAATCATACGATTAATAATAAGGAAAATAATTAAGATTTTGGGTCTCTTCATTTCATATTCCTATCATTAGATAGGCCTATATGTTACGTGTACTTCACTAGCTAAACCGCATAAGTGTTTTACCGAAGAATCGAGACAAAATTAATTAAGTATCAGTACTGGCAGGATCACACTTTTATAAAATAAATATTTAAATGAATTTTCTTGTAATTTAGGTTCTCGTACAAAAACAAAGTCCCAAATAACGTTGATTCAGCTCCCTTTTTTTTTTTCGTTTTTTTCTTTCTTTCAGTGTTGGTTCAATGAAGATTATGTAGAAAATAATTGTAATGAAAAGCTCAGTCGTCCAACACCAAACCCCGTGTTTTATCCGGCACACACCTTTATGATAACAACTTTTATAAACAAAAGTAATTATTAAAAATAGCAGGACTTAAAGTTTTGTTTTAAATAGTAAGATTTCGTCTCAAATGCTGGGACAAAATGGTATATTTCTAAACATTTATTTTTAAGTCTGATCAGCAAACAATGTTGCTCACAGTTGAATCAGAGTGAGAGAAATCTGCTGGGAGTATAGAATGTCTACCAGGAAGCCATAGAACATTTTTGTGGAATTCTTAACACAAATTGTATTGTCTTGATAGTCGTGGTGGCAAATTACTATTATTTGTATTGTTTAACCTTCATCCGCCCCCCTATTCATTAATGCCACATGGAGAGAAATACACTTACGGGCATCTCTCTTTCATGTGGCTAGGAATGGGTGAGAGGAATATCACGTATTTAATTTTCAATCTATTTCATTTGTCTAAATAGTCTCGCCAGTTAAATACGTTCGCTTTTTCCTTGGCCCGATGTGCACTGCGCCACAGAATCTCCGGTCATTAGACTTTCAATCTCATGATCAAGTGGGCGGCAGACAGAAATAATGTTTCCGTGACTTATGCGCTTGGAATGCGTGATTCTCTTCCGACAAGCTTGGGCTATACTTGGGGGCTAGCGGGCTGCGGCTGAGGCGCGTTGCAGGATGAAATAAGAAAATTCAAAGCCTAACAACTGAAGGAGCCTACATTTTGACTGATCAAGTCTCTCATGATTTAATAAAAAACAATGAGGACAATCACAAATCATAATAATATTATTCCCAATCATATCGCTGCTTTTCATCCTGTTAAACGTGTTTAACCGTTTTAATTTCCCGTTCCCCCTACCCACCCCCTTTTTTTTCCCAAGTCAACAACGTTGACCTAGCATACGCGAGCTTGCCTGAAACTTTAATTTATTTGATAGCTTGCTCTGTGTCGGATCAGCACGACCTGAGAACGTGCTGAAAAGAATATGTTATTCCGTGCGTCGAGCCTTTCCAAGTGAAAAAAAAAAAAAAAAGCTTTTTAATTCTCTTGAATGCTTCTCTAATGACATATCGACATAGCTCACATATTAATCTCCATTAATTTTTCATATTCCCATCTTCTGTTTATCAGAGAAGCCATTTGGCGTATTTAATTAATTGATTTTTTTTTTAGCTTCGCCAGAGAAAAAAACATTGAGGATTTTTATATTATATCGATGCGATGGTATTTTCCTGTTTCTTGAATTTCATCTCCTTTGCCATTTTCATTGATAAGGCTATCAAAAAAAAAAGAAAAAAAAAAGCGTTTTATTATAATGTCTTACAAGGAAAAGAAAGAAAAAAAAAGGCTTCTATATAATGCGTTACAAAACCCATCCAACCGTATGATTAATTTTATTTATTTTCATTAACATTAACCTATTCCTTCACTCGCACTTATTTATACAGTCTAACACGTGCGCCCATTCAACATGGTTTCTCTGACTAGCTTTTAATTTGAATTTGAATTTTAATTGTTGCTCTTCCCATTAACTTTATTGTCCTTACATTTCCCTCCAATTTCAGCACTGGACTGTATAGATAGCCTAATCCAAAATCAAACATGCATTCTCATACACAAAGGGATTATTTTTATGTTCTCATTATTATTTTTAATTTAAAATTCTACTTTATTTTTCGCGTTTAAAGTACAGAATCATCTAAAATCCGATATTAAGCATTTTTCGATGAAGAAAGTAACCTTGTTTTATTGCACTTCACCAAAGGCAAAATAGACCATTACATTTATGAATTGCCAGCGATGTAACTACACGTCTAGACATCAAAATTCAAATTCCTAAACATATAACTCCTACCTTGCATGATCCAACCCCATATTCTCGTTGCATGACCTTCTCTCCACCGCGAAAAGTAAGAAATAACCTTAAAGTGCAAGCACAACCACACTCTACACTAGTTCTTTGTATCAATGACTCGCATGTTTTATCACGATCGTCTTCTATGTTATGTCCGTTGCTAATGGATAAAGGTCTGCAGTAATAACTCTAAATTATTAAGAAGTCCTGATTTTATCCGTTTCCAAAACCACGCGTTGAAGAGTATTTTTTAGATATAATTATTATAACATGGGCTTTGAGAAAAAAAAAGTGTGAATGTTTGGTTTGATGGTTGGTGCTAAGCTATGACTAAGATTAAGGTGCTATCTTTGGCTTGTCCCAAAAAATTACATCCTTCACCCTCCCTTTTTCAAGATGAACAAACTGTCCTCAGTAGTGCCAACTAGCTATCCCAAACAAATTCGTTAAGGCTTGCTAGAAGGCCAAGTTAATAAAACGATAAAAAGATCTGAGATAAAGAAATCAAGCTGGGGTGAGTGTGGGATGATGTTGAAGGGGTAGCTCTCGTGCTCCCTACAGTCTTTCTCCCATCCTTGAAATAATGAAAATGAGATAATTATTTGGTCATCAAGGACAGGGTTGTTGCAAGTTGAAAAGAATCTTCTCTGTAAGCGTCTTTTTGTTCTTATTTAAAAAAAAAAAAATCGAATATATATATATATATATATATATATATATGACTTACTGACTTATTGCCGTGTCGCATCCCAGTTCATCGTCTGTGACGCTTCGGCAGCTTTCTCTATCCTCGCAGAGAGTTCTCTCCACTGTTTCCTGTCCTTTGCGAGCTCAGTGATTTTGACCAGATCATCGGTTGAATGGAGTCTAAAATGGTCAATTAGTCCTAGATCTCTGTTCAGTACGATTGGGAGAGTTGTTGTCGGCCGTCCTCTTAGTTTGTGGCCATATTGGATGAAGTAGGCTCTTGTTGCTCTGTTGGCAGGGATGTCGCTGTCTCTACGAAGAATATGCCCAAAGAGGTTCCACCGGGCTTTTAGAATTTGCAGCGAGAGGGGCTTTTCCTGGCATTTTTTATACAGTGACTTATTTGTGATTTTTACTGGAAATTTAATGTTTAGGACCTTTTTCAGTTGTTTTCGGTGGAAAGCGTTTATTTTCTCTTCTTCGGTGAGAGTCAGTGCCCATGTGCTACAGTTGTATAGTAGTATGGATTTCACAAGGGACTTATAAAGTTGTATTTTGGTTGTGGTTTTGAGTTTATTTCCTTTCATCCACACGTGGTAAAGCTTGTTGAGGGCTGCGGTGGAGAGCTGTTTTCTCCTTTCTACATCCTCGAGATCACCAATGAGTGAGCCCACTTTCTTTGCGTTTTTCCAGTCTTCCTGTATATATATATATATATATATATATATATATATATATATATATATATATATATATATATATATACAAAAAAGGGCAGTTCACATCATAGAACATCTTAAGTCTTACATTCCACAAGTACATTTTAAGAGTAGAAAAAAAGTAAGTTTCAAAAGGAATATAAAAACAGACATATTATATTAAAATAATATTTAACAACGGATTTTATTTGAGCAAACATACTTTTTTCTCATCCGTTTATACACATACACACACACACACACACATATATATATATATATATATATATATATATATATATATATATATATATATATGGCAAACACTGATCAAAGTGGAATATGATTTATACTCAGAGTGCAGTCATGTATATGTTGAGAAGTCAGTAGAAAATCCGTTATAACACCTGGCTGCTCAATGATATAAAAATGAAGATGCTCAATGTCCTTGAGTGATAAAAGAAAGTTCTTATAATATCCCGCAATCAAAATATTTAATACCAATAGTGTTATAACTGGTGAAAAAGATTGAAAAGTGACTCTCAGCAAGCCCCAAAACACAGTCGTCACCGCGGGCGTCGAGTGCATGCATAAGGAATAGCTCGGAACAGGGTTAGGGCCAGTTTGCCAAATGCGAATGTTGCGACTACTTTGTCTTGTTCACCTCTGATCTTTCCTGACACACCATCCTCAGCCTCAAAACGTATCCATCATGACGGTTGTTTTTGTGAAGATAAAGAATTTAATTAAATTAAGATCTCACTCATACACCATCAGAATACTTTTTTCTTTTTCTTTTTAAAATCGTAACCCAACGCACTTCGTCCTGGCACTGATGCCCGGCTCGAAGAATGAATTTATGTTTCCAATTATGTTTCTGTAAAATTTTGAGTCAACAGTGGAACAACTTGATCCCTGCATAAGTCTCTTCAATGGCTTTTCTTTATTACTGTATAGTATTTTTTTAAAAAAAAGAGAACATTGACATTGAATATTTCTTTTCAAGATAATTATATACTCAAATTATCTTTCAAGCGCCGTATATATATATATATATATATATATATATATATATATATATATATAAATTATGTATTTTTATACATTGATTTCATCTCTCATTATAGCAGAAAAGCAGCAGAAACAGCTGTGTAGCGTGAAGCTCGGGGTGCCGATTGCAGATGCTTGCATTGCTGAAATCACTAATGATCCCCTTCGAATCACGGAACAAGCAACAACTTTTTCTGTTTCTTCTGCAATTCAAAGGGTTTTAAAACTTTTTTTTGCAAACTTCTATTAGGCTCAGATTTATTTGCTTACTGTTTTGTACGTGGACTTTTTTTTTTAAGCTGTTGTTCGCCTTTACAATTTCGAGAATGAATTTATGTTTCCAATTATGTTTCTGCAAAGTTTTGAGTCAACAGTGGAACAACTTGATCACTGCTTACGTCTCTTCAATGGCTTTTCTTTTTGACTGTATTGCATTTCTTTATAAAAAGAGAACATTGACATTGAATATTTCTTTTCAAGATAATGATATACTCAAATTATCTTTCAAACGCCGTACACACACACATATATATATATATATATATATATATATTTTTTTTTTTTTTTTTTTTTTTTTTTTTTCTACGCGATACATTGATTTCATCTTTCATTATAGCTGAAAAGCAGCAGAAACAGCTGTGTAGCGTGTAGCTCGGGGTGCCGCATTGCATATTCTTGCATTGCTGAAATCACTAATGATCCCCTTCGAATCACGGAACAAGCAACAACTTTTTCTGTTTCTTCTGCAATTCAAAGGGTTTTAAAACTTTTTTTTGCAAATTTCTATTAGGCTCAGATTTATTTGCTTATTGTTTTGTACGTGAACTTTTTTTTTGCTGTTGTTCGCCTTTACAGTTTCGAGGGTTAGCATATCATTTAAAGTTCACAAGCAATGAAAAATAATGTTGCAAGTTCAGCCGCTTTTATCGGTTCAAATTTACAGTACATTAAAAATGGGAAGAAAAATCAGAACACTCAAGTTTTCCACATTTCCTCTTTTTCTTTTTTTTTTGCGACCTATGTACAGTCCCAATTGCCCAGAGCGCTCACTCCTACATCGTTTAACTCACAAATCCCTTCCCCCTTCCTCCTTCCCTACCTCCACACACATAACCCACACGCACGGCTCACCGAAACTCGTTCATTCACTCGTCTGCTAACCGCGTGCTCGCCTTTCTCTCAGACCCTTGCTTTAAAAAAACAAAACAAACAAACCCTCGTTTCAGTTCTCGAGTGTGATGACAGATGGGGAGCAAGAGAGAAAAAGGCACAGAGGGCGCGGGACTTTGTGGCTTATTGGTACGAGCTCAGGAATAGAAGCAAAATATTTCCACTGCAATAAATCGGTGCAGAAAAATAGCACATGAAAGAAATACATACTAAAAATTGCTCTTCAGAGGACGAATAATGAGAATCACTCATGTGAAATAGAAAAAAGGAGTGGGGTAAATCTAAGAGGTAAAAAAGAGCTGGTTCTAGATTCGTAAATTCACATCTGGCACGCAATCATATTCTCTTCTTCAGTTATAATTCTTTTATAACATAGTTAATTAAAGATATCTCCTCTTGTTAGTCAGTCTTGTTTACCTCTCTTTTTCCTGTTTTCGAAGCACGTCATGTTATTAAACATAGCATAAATCAGATTCAATGAATAAGTTAAGAAGAGCATATGAGTTGGATAACAGAAACACATTTTCTGGCAAATCTAGTGCGAACTGCTCTTCGCAATCGTTTATCACCAGTTGAGCATCGACACGGAATGAAGATGAGTAACAGGAAGAACTGAGATCACTGCGGCCTTTGTCATTCTCAGCGCTTAGTGTACCCATGATACCAAGTGCTTAAATTAATTTGTTCTTGAATCTTGAATCATTGCTCTAGCTATATTGATATTTAAATTTGTTCTTTGA
>JAWDGP010005281.1:22500-35000 GCA_033675545.1 Elysia crispata | reverse complement strand
AAGATAAGTATGGGTATACAGTTGATACACACATTACAGCGCGCTGACAGCAGCACTCAGTGACATCGGTCGCCGTCATCATATAACCCTTGCACAACGGTCACGTTCTTGATGGAAGGGCAAGCATGTGAACGAGAAGCAGTTATGCCACGTACTGCTAGGTAGAAGTTTATGCAAATGATGTATGTCAGTCTAAAAATATAACGTCATAGTCAAGCTAAGGCCAGTTAACCGTATCAGCGAAACCTCAGAATTGAGATTTCACAGACAAGTTACGTACCGTTGATCTTGAGTCATGACGTAACTAACCCGTGGTTTCCTTAGTGCCGTGTGCAAATCGGCTTGCGTTGTTTACAACATCTGAAGCCGCAAGCGAGCGTTAGGCCTGGTCAGCAGTCACTGTAACCTAGTTCAGTAGGTGGGAGAACTCACAAGCTAAATAAATAAGACTGTGCGCTCTCCGCAACTGCACAACTGTCAAAATCAGTGAAATCAACTACTGCTGGTAAAACTGTCTTGAATCGTGTGACCGTTATATAATGTCAGTGTAAGCACGCAGTGGATACATACTCTACACTGCGCGTTGGCACCAAGCTAGTGCTCAGTAGCAATTAAAGCATCGCTGGCAGTCATCATGTAACACTTGCATAACGGTTACGTTCTCGGCAGGAAGGCTAGCATGTTTGAGAAAAGCAATTATGCTGCTACGTACCGCTTGGTGGGAGGAGTTAATTCAAAGGATGCCACAGTCTAGCTAAAGGCCCGTTAGCCTTTCCTACGAAACCTCAGGAATACGTAATCTTCCCAGACCTCACTAAAACTGTCTCGGATTATGCACGTGTGAGTGTACAATTAAAACACACTGCAGCGCGCTGACAACGGCTAGATTAGAACTCAGTAGTATTAGGGCATCGCTAGCAGTCATCATGTGACTCTTGCATAACGCTTACGTTTTCTTGGGACCTGAAATACTTGGTCTACCAGCATTCCTTGTCTATGGCGCCACGAAAGAAAGGCGTTGACTTGCGGTTAAAAGAGGTACTTTCAATTTTCGTCTATTACAATCGAGAAACCAACATTAGCACGTGTATCAGTCAAGGGCTGTCTAGTGCTATCTACGAAATTTAAACGTGGAGCAGACACCGGCTTATTTTTTTTTAGATCTAGATCTCTTTCTGCTGTCAGACAGATTGCCAAGCGCCCAACAAAGCAATGGATTGGATAACGAACTGGACACGATTAGATTTAGCATTCCCGTTTGAAACAAACAACAAACAAACAAAAAAGCGTTTAAACGTGTTTGCGCTATGGGGCTTATATGGTTGTGCGTGGTCGGAAGTGATTTCGCTTGGTTTCACGTGGTTGAGTAAAAAAGTGGCATGCGAAACATGACCAATAGTAATTTAAAGCGGTTGTCAATGTCTTTGAAAATTTGCGACACACTCAAATTTTGCGATCGCTGCCGAGAACACCAAATTCTACGGCTCTTACAAGTTGTGCAAAAATCCAGAAGTGACAGTAAGGTAAACTTAAAACTTTGTGCACTATGTAAAATTACGCTTTTAATAGTTTTTGAAAACCACCGAGCATCAGTATACTATATCAAAGTTGAAAAGACTTTTTCAGTTTTTGTGTCCGTACACAGTCCTTGAAATTGAATCTGGATTGAAATGAGAATAAGCGAAGCACTCAGGACTTTTTCTTTTTTGAAATTTTGACAATAACTCATGAAGATTAAGTTACTGCCTGTGCTAATATAGCTTTTTCATCTATATAACTATCGTTACTTTTTTTCACTTTGTGCTAATTAAATTATAACAAAAAAAGATAATTTGCGATGCAGAGAGTAAAGTTTGTAATGCCAAGCTGTGAAAGGATGTCACTCCGATGCAGATCATAGGTTTTTGAAGGCTCCCGTCACTTCGGCAACCGTGCAGCCACTTTGTTTTCAGCATAAGATGAAAATAAATTAAAAAAAAAAACAAACAAAACTAAAAAAAAAAAAAACCCAAGACAAACACACCCCCCCCCAAAAAAAAAAAAAAAAAAAAAAATAATAAATAAAAATAAATGCACGCAAACTAAAGGGTAAAAAAGAAAATGACGCATCAGAGATAATGCATACCTCAAAAGAAGCGCTGGATACAGCAGAAGTTCTTTAGAGGATGATGAATTTGATGATTGGAACACCCCCAAGCCCCTTTTCCCCCTTTCCTTCTAACACAATCGTACGTTCTCTCATGGTTCCCTCCCTTTTATTCCCATCTTATTTGCGTGTCTTTTTATGCGAAGATATCCTTTTCTCATCTTTGCTATCCTGCTCGTCACCATACTCTTACCATTCTTTAAGATCCACCTACTTCTCAGCTACCTTATCAACCTATCCCAGCTTTTCTCTTTTATGAATCCTGCCATTCCCAACTTTCTTTCCCCATCTTAATCCATCCCGCACTCAAATAAAAAGCTCAACCCCTGCCTGAACCTTCTGATTCCAGTTTAGCTTAAAAAAAAAACCTTTGTCTTCCTTTTTTTTTCGTTCAATAGTTCTTTGTCTCCATTTAAAATTTTTCGGAAAATTTCGGGAACTTAAAACTCTTTAAAGAACAGCAAAACGAATGGCAAAATGTGATAAGTCAAATAATTTTTGTGCACCAAAAATTGGGAACTGGAGGAAATAACAAGCCTGCTTTTTTTTTTTTCAATTCCAGATGCTTTCCTTTAAATAAACCCGGCTCTAATCTTTGGGTATTTAGTATTTTCGTACTTGATCCATAATATCTTGAATATTAGTGTTGCGAAAGCTTGGATTGATGAGGAACAGACTAAAGATGCAGACATCTGTCAGTAGGTTCTCATATTACATGTATAAATTAATGAGAAAAGAAATTTAAAAACATGCAGGATTTGCATTAAATTTTTCATACATGTTCGCACACCGGTTTATTCTCTTAAATAATGTTTTTGCCAAGATTTATTATGCATTAGTAATTTTTTTTTTTTATTTGGGTGTGTGTCCATTATAAGTATTTATTTTTATAACCACATCACCATTCAGCTGTCTTAGGTTTAGAAAATTTATTTCATGCCAATACCTTTTCCTCCATGTTTCATTTACTATCGCAGCAAATTGAGTTTGAGTGGTTAGACATAATAATGGAAAATAATGTTGCCTTGCGGAATACCATAAAAATCATTAGCCTCGCAGAACGAACCGTAGAAGCCCCTACAAGCTCCCTCATACACGTATTATCCTCTCATGCTCCACGCCATTGGTGCAATATCGATTGTCTTTACCGACAACAATGTTTGCACGCTATTATGTTTGAGGTGAGGCTAGAAATCTCCTCGGTAGCATAGCTGGTGCTGACACACTCACATCGGGGGTGGTAGGCGGGAGGGAGGGGGGGGGGGGAGAGAGAGAGAGAAAGAGAGAGAGAGAAAGAGAGAGAGAGAGAGAGAGAGAGAGAGAGAGAGAGAGAGTGAGAGACAGACAGAGAGAGAGTGTGTGTGTGTGTGTGTGAGAGAGAGAGAGAGAGAGAGAGAGAGAGAGAGAGAGAGAGAGAGAGAGAGAGAGAGAGAGAGAGAGAGAGAGAGTAATTTATTTTCTCAATGATTAGCTGTAAACCGATATTCTACACAATCTTTATCATTATTTTATCTTCATGGAGGTCTGATTATTATTATTATTATTATTATTATTATTATTATTATTATTATTATTATTATTATTATTATTATTATTATTATTATTATTATTATTATTATTATTATTATTATTATTATTATTATTATTATTATTATTATTATTATTATTATTATTATTATTATATCATTATTATTATTATTATGAAAGATCTGGTCAACAAGCTCGTTTCTGAATTCCTTTTATTTCTGGAATATTCATAATTTATGAACAAAATCATATTAGTCAGTGGAGCAAAGCTCCGTCGTCAATTTTTTTTTCTCGTTCCCAATCACTTGACTTAGACTTAAAAGACAGGACAATAGCGCATTCTTTGTGTAACTATAAGCTGATTGTATGTAGTTTTCACTTTGTTCTCTTTCCACTGTTATGCTTCAGAAGTAGATCTACAAACATATTTGGTACAACGTCAAATACAAAAATGATAATTAAATAGTTGTTTTGAAGGCAAAATGAATAAGTCATTTCTGTCATCAAGGGCTTGCAAATACCTGAAGATAACATTATATGTTTAATTTTATGTAATTTTATTATCTTTTTGTTTTAAATCCCGCCATTGACATTGAATTTTCTTAAATATTAGGGGTCGCGTGTAAAGAAAAACATTGAAAAAAAAATCTTTATTTAATTTATACATTGCTTCTGAATCCTTTTGTGTACTTACGAATGCTGAATATCCATTTTCGAATGTTCGCAATTTCATATGTTATTCGAACTTAAAGTGCTGTCAGATGATTTATGAACTCTGACACAGTATTGATTTACATGCTTGACTCCCACTTTTGGCTAGATCAAGCAATGATTATAACGTCAACGTTCTTTTCTCTTTTACTTCAAAATTAAATTACTAATTTTTTCCCCTTGTGATAACTGCAGAATTCAGGAAGCTTTGCACGACGCCCTTCTGTCGTTGCGTCGTAATCGTTTGATTCTGTAGCACTCAGCATCTGTTTAATTTTCAAGGTTTGTTTTGCAAAAGGATGCGGCTTTAATTATCCTGCTTTTTCATAGCACGAGGCAAACGAAGATAATCTATTTATTAGCATGACAGGGTGGTAAGGTCCAAGAGGTAAACTGACAATATAAAGGGAGAGTGAGAGAGAGAGAGAGAGAGAGAGAGAGAGAGAGAGAGAGAGAGAGAGAGAGAGAGAGAGAGAGAGAGAGAGAGAGAGAGAGAGAGAGAGAGAGAGAGAGAGAGAGAGAGAGAGAGAGAGTATAGAAAAGTTCAAATATTTTCGGTAAGACATGAAAACAATCTACGATGGAAAATCAACATTCAGAAGGATATTTGTTTTTATCTCTTCACTACATTTATAAGCGTCAACTACAATTGTGTCTTCACTTAAAGGATACAAGTTTTATTTTTGAATAGGTTATATCTAGCTGCAGAAACAAACAAGAAATTAAAACAGAAAAATGAATAAAATAGCTCCTTAATCACATGAACAAAGGTTTACTGGATCTTCATCACGTCATTGTTAGGAGTGCTTTCTTCTTTTGCTTTTTCCTTTTTCAGTTTCTCTTTTAATCGAAATCTTTTTCTGCACTGCTTAAACTATTTATCCGTGGTACACTTAAATTTCTTAAGTCACATATATATACATGAAAGTGATCTTTACAAATGTTCAGAGTGAGCTTTTACACATTGATGTTCTCATTTTTTTTTTTTTTTTGTAGCTTTTACACCTTGTTTGTTGTATCATTTTTAACTCTACCTCATTTTGTTCAGACGTAGATCTATTTACAATCCCTCGCTCTCACCGGTGTGATGCTCGTTCTTTCTTTCATCCTCCTCAACATGCTTTGTGTTGAATGAATCGCTGCCTTGGAAATAAGGCACAGCATTCAGTCGCCATTCTGCAAGCAATGTGGTAGCTTCAGCACGAAAGAATAAGAGCTAATTATATTTCTCTCGGCTTTAACTTCGCAAGTGTTCCCTCTTTTTGGTTCCCCCTCCCCCTCTCTCTTTCTCTCGCATTTTCTCTCCGTCTAATCTCTTCTCGCACGCCCCCATCTCTCTCATGTCTCGCAGTCTAGTCTACGCTTTGTAATGTCTGTCCGCTTCTCCGTCTCTCGCACTCGCCCTTTTTCCCACTCTCTCTCCCTCACGGTCTGAAAATTTCATCGTCACTGCTTTTGTCGTTAAATCAGTGCTTAAACTGTCTAATCACAATAGCTTCATTCTTGTAAAATTTTTTGTCTAATCTCTCTCTCTCTCT
Organism: Elysia crispata; assembly: GCA_033675545.1. NCBI lineage: Eukaryota > Metazoa > Mollusca > Gastropoda > Plakobranchidae > Elysia > Elysia crispata. The sequence goes on along the minus strand of JAWDGP010005281.1, from coordinate 29,078 downwards.
CTCTCTCTCTCTCTCTCTCTCTCTCTCTCTCTCTCTCTCTCTCTCTCTCTCTCTCTCTCTCTCTCTCTCTCTCTCTCTTTCTCTCTAACTGCTTTTCTCTCTCTATCTCTACCGATGTATTTATCTACCTATCCCGCCCCCGCTCTCATATCACTTTAACAAACAGCGCGCCCTCTTTTTTTTTGCGTGATTTGTTTTTACCGCCTTATCATCTACTCTGTCTTTTCATACTTCCATCCTCACGAACTTTCCCACCCCTCCTATCCTTTCATGCTCTCCTCAAATCTAGGTCAGTGAGTGAATGTGACACCGCAGATGTCCATGGTGGTTGCAACATTATGGGTGAGGCCGAAGTCTCGGAGTCCTCCTTATAATGACGTTTCTTAATCTAGGAAATGGTCCCAATATTCCATGTTCTATGTTCTTTATAACTTTCATAGTATCCAGCTTGTTATAATCTTAATTTCTTGATCGCCGACTTCCTTTTATTATTACATGTCCAAAGATTCATTTATTTTAATTTAAGATATTCTGTACCACCATCTGGATCAATTGTTTGTGTTTGAGAGAGAGAAAGAGTGAGAGAGAGAGAGAATGAGAGAGAGAGAGAGAGAGAGAGAGAGAGAGAGAGAGAGAGAGAGAGAGAGAGAGAGAGAGAGAGAGAGAGAGAGAGAGAGAGTAAAATAAGCGCATCCTTTCTCAGTATCTGTGTAAATTGGATACTTATTATATGAGTTAAGCATGCTTTCTGGATAGCATACAGCTAATTAAAAATAAGAACTGTTTCACTTAAGATTAAGCAGGGAAAGTTTAGCGGGAATACACGTGTCTGGTAAGGTTATATCTCCGTGTTTGAACAAGTGGAAAAAAAATTCAATGACCGTATAACTTCGACTTATAAAATTCCTCCGGCGGGAGCGCGAGAAAAATGAAAACGTTTTTTTGTAGGGTGGCGATAAGATGGGTCATATATATATATATATATACACAAGTTATAGAATAATCAGGGATACGACACGTTTCTGTAGTATTTAAGTCAGAAAAATGATGCAAGTTAGTGTGTGTGTGTGTGTTTTTTGTTTAGTTTTTCATTTTTCTTTTCTTTTCTTTTTCACTTATTTTAGGGAGAGGGGAAGAGATCTGAGGCCTGTATTTAGCAAAAAAGGAAAGAAAATGATAAGTCCTCGAGAAAGATTTATTTTCGCTCTACGATAAAATAGGAAAAGAATGTAGAGGAAAAGAGGAGGAAGAAAAGATTCAGTAGGTAGATCTACAGCGCTTATTTTGTTAACGTAGTGTGGAATCTTTACAAAGTCAGAATGGAGAAGAGGAACTACAAACCGAGTTCTAAATCGGCATAGAAAACAGCAGATCTTCACACTCATCCAGGTCACTGTTAACACTATACGCATTGTCATCGTCGTTAAATGAAGCAGCGACGGATTATTATTGCTTCAATTATCCAGAATGTATAGTGTGTATCGATACAGCTTAAGTAATAAGTTAGATTACATGGGTTTGAATAAAATTGCGATTAATCACTACGAGACCTAAATATTCTTTTCATCTTATATTTTACAGGTAAGAGCTTTACCCTGACGATTGCCGTCTTCTCGAACCCGCCCCAACTGGCTCTCTACCAGAAAGCTATCAAGGTAACAGTAGATGGCCCCAGAGAGCCAAGGAGTAAGACTAGTAAGTTTCAACCGCATTGCTTGCTTTAAAATATTGATAGTGCACAGTTATAACTATATTAAAAAAAATTAACTGAATAAGTTAAGCACTATGCATTTTCAAACACATTAAAAAAAGTACAGTATATGGAAAGCAATTCACAGAGAGTTATGTCACTTTGATCTGTTCAAAATCAGAGGCATTTCGAACATCTAAGGAGATTTAGATCATTATTTTGTTGTTAATATTTTCACGTGCACATTTTCTTTTTCCCAGCCTGTTTCTTCGAATTTAGCACATTGCTTCATACGCTAAGACAATTTGAAGTAGAGCGCATGACTTCCAACTAGGTACTTTACAACTAAAAAAAAATTCACGTGCTTAGATGGTCTGGAAATGCTCGGTTAGATGGTCCTCATTTTTCGCCTAGCTCCATTATTAAGAAGGCTAGACTCAAAACAAAACTTTGTGCAGGTGGAATAGTATTATTGAAATACTTAAGGATTACATTTTTATGAGTACACTTCGTTCAAAGTGTGAATAAAAACCTTTCATTGAATGCTGAGATTTCTCCAGTTCGAGTAAGATTTTAATTTTTTTCAAAGGACTGTTTGAAAGCCCGCGAATTCGCAGGATTGAAAGTTTAAATCAATACCCATGTATTAATAAATTTAACAGAAAACTACTGTACTCACCATTATAATATTAATGCTGGTTGGGTCCATTGGCACAGCATAGTGAGGATGTTTCTGTGGGCCACATTTTTACGTCAAAATAATGGCATGTCTTTGTCATTCCCCCCAATATTGTGGGCAACAATGTTGATATTGTCATGGTTTGGGGCAGTTGGCGGTGAAAGTGTAGAAGTTGCCTGTCTGATGTAAGGTGGAGGCGGTAGCGGTGATGTAGATCTAACCCGTATGGGTCTATCTGCTTCTTGTGACGGTGTAGCAGATCTAAAGCTGGGTCTACGTTGTGGAGATCTAGAGCTACGTCTGTGTTTTCACTATCTGGATCAGATCTTGGTTGATCTATACATCTAGATCCAGTTTGTCGTTGATCTAGATCTAGATTTCGATCAGTATCGATAGATAAATTGATCAAGTGTTGTTTGTGGTGGTGTGGTTGGGGGGATTTGATTTTGATTGAGTGTTTCTACGTATCTGGATCGTCTTAAACGACGTCTCTTTTTCTCACCTGCCATCGTAATATCGATCAGATCTATCTTCCGCAGTTAATTATATCACTCAGACTGAGGTGGTCTTATCGCTGGTTGGCCTAGGCTATGCGGGAGAGGTAGATCTAGATCTAAATTGAACAAATTGTAATGTCAAAGGTCTAATTTTGATCTATTGACACAAAACACTGCTTTTTAAAAAGTGGGGGTCATGCACCTAGTGTTTTGTTATTTTTAAGTGACTATGTAAGTCTATAGTGATGGGCAATGATCAAACTTTTTAGAATTACCGCTATCTAGTGAAGTTGATGGCCATTGCGGGAGGCGTACATTGAAGAACAAATAATATCAAAGGTCTAATTTTTATTTAATGACAACAAAACATTGCTTTTTAAAAAATGGGGGTCATGTCCCTAATCTGATGTACTGTATTTCATAAAAAAAACTATTTTGTAATTTTGAAGTGTCTGAATAAGTCTGTGCAGATAGGCAAAAATTCGAGGAGGGGATCACACAATGAGCTCTAAATTTTTTTTATATAAGTAGGTATAGCGATAGGGATAGGGATACAAGAACCATCCTTTCTACAGAGTAAAACTCTATATCGAATTTAAGCGAGCTTAGTGATAAAGAAATCTAGCTCTTTTTTCTTTGAATATAATGTCTAAAAATCTAAAAAGAATTTTTTTTTGGATTTGGACCTAATTTTTTAATCCATGAGTTTAAAGTAGTCTATCGTGCTTCACCATATATTTGCATAGATCTACATAACGCAGATCCAAATCTTTAACATAGCTCTTATTAAAGCAAATCATTATTACAATATCTATTCTTTGTCAAATATTTTTGTTCTATGATTCTTCGTCCGATATTCGATGTAAAACTGTAATCTAGATTAGTCAAGATCTGATTGACCTATTCGCTCCGAAGCTGAAACACTAGCTACAGATGTGTCAATGTGTGTTGCACATGACACCTGAATAGCCTACATGTTCCTTGTTAGAAAGGAGCCGGCCCCATGATTGAACATTTCCTTACAACTGCTGACATCGACTGCAACAAAATGCGGTGAACTTTCAAGAGCATTTTAAAGTCATAATCCATATTTAAAAAAAAAAATTGAATTGAAATCCTTGGTGTTGGCAGTTTATAATATATATATATATATATATATATATATATATATATATATATATATATATATATATATATATATCATTCCTGCACATTGAGTGGTTATTGGAGGAAATAGCGTAGAAAGAGCTCGTAGTTGCTTATGATGATATAGATAGCTTATCAGGGGGAAAAATTAGGTCGGATCATTCCAATGCTGTGCGACATAAGACTACGTAAATCACGTAAATCGCTTTTATATTAATTTATTATTGCCAAACTTTTTTTTTTCATTCACGCGCTTGCTCGATTTACAATCATAAAGGTTGAAATTGATGGTTTTTTGTTCACCGGTTGTATGATAGTCACTCAATAAGAAATTAAGAAATGAAATTCGTCTCCATGATAAACCATCAACTATCAATATTATTAACGAGGATGTTTTTTTTTTTTTTTTTTTTTTTTGTTGTCAAACTTTATTTTTTCCTCGCTGTTCTCTTCTATTTTGTGGACTTTGTCTATCTTTCTCCCTCTTTGTGAAAATCACGAAGATCATTGCATAGTATTTACTTCAGATGATTTCAAAGCATAAGTATTAATATTTTGTTTCTTTCATCATAAGCGTTCATAAAGTTTTTACAGAACATCTACATGTGTTTACTCACACACACACATACATATATATAATAAAGATAAGCTCCAATCATATCAGTATCTATCATTGTTCAGAGTTTTGATTCTATTTCTCTTAATGTTAGTGTGATGATAAATATCGATTTCACCATTTTGACGCACTTTCCACGATTAATTTGTTGTCATCGAAACCCGAGTATCCTTAATTACTTTTTACAGTCAGTTTCCTCGTTGGAAAAAGGCGTGACAATTAATTTCATACAACACTGCCTGTCTTCATAACGTACCATTGATGAATTACGAGGCATTTTCCAGAATTAACGACAAACACTGCAAAATTTGGGAACCGGTTCGAATTTTTCAAATTTGCTAAAAGATTCAGTTTTCAACCTTTTTCGGATTTCCCCACGAAATGTTAAGAACACGGAGCTGCTCAAATTTTGTTTGCATCACTTCAAGATATCTTCTCACTAGAAACATGGTCAAAGGAAGACGCCAGGGTTGTCATTCGATTTTTTAATGCCAAAGGCCTAAATCCATCTGAAATTCTTATACAATTTAAAAGTGTCTATGTTAACTGTGTTATCAGTCTGCGAAGGGTATATCGTTGGTGGAGTTTGCTTGAAAAGGAACATTATGGTTTAGCGATGAGTCTGGTAGGGGGCACTGTTCCACTGCAACAACTTACAATGAGCTATATTGAGTGGGTCGAGGAGGTGATTTCAGAAGATCGGAGGCTCACACTTCGTGAAATAGATGTCTTTCTTGAAATCTCGCAAACTTCTGCGTTGAATATTGTGTTTGACTAACTTGACTATGGGAAAGTTTCGGCGCGATAGGTATGATCGAGACTGGAGGTGTGCAGAAATCTGCTGAGGCGAAGCTAGGGGTGTTGTCGATGCTGCTGGAGACCATCCCTGGTATGATAAATGTTGACATTGTAACAGCGACGAGACTTGGTTTCAACACTGCACCCGAGAAACGAAACAAGATTTGATGACGTCCTTCATGGCCAGTAGCGAAGAAATTCTAAGTCCATCCCTTTGAAAATAGATAAGGGCAACAATTTCTGGTCTTAATATGGTCTTATCCTTTTTGAAATATAAGAGGAAGGACAGACCATTAATGCTGCTAGGTACTGTCAAACCCTTGACAGACTTGATGCAGTTGGCCGAAAACGCCTAGGCCAATTGATAAAAGGTCATTTTACCACACAGTCCAGACCTTGCACAATCTAATTATCATCGGTTTGGATCCTGAAGCCTTGTCCCAAACTTATGAAGCGGTTTCTTGACGTAATTTTTTTCAAGGATGCACTAAACCCTTAATCTCCGTTAGGAAAAGTACGTTGAAAGGCTAGGATGCTATGTTGAAGAAAGACGAAGATGTTAAGGTACAATACCATAAACAAAATTATGTTAATAAAGTTAATTCAAAACTGTTATTTTATCGTCATTTTGTTGTTCATTCTTGAAAATCCCTTGTAAAATCACCGTTTATTGAATGTTTTTTTGCCTAATTCGTCGATTAATGAGTCTACATATAACTTTGAGCCCCCCCCTCCCCCCCCCCCCCCCGATCACGGCATTTACTTTGTAATACAATAAAGCATCTTTTTTTCCGACGTCTTCGATGTTGTGACTAGTTTTGCGCTTCTCTCTATCTTTAAGAACAATGCCGCTCAGTCATGGAGACATTGAGAGGGAAAGATAAAATGATTACTTTGCCCTTTAGAAAAATACTTAACAATAGGATTTGGTTCGAGTGTACTTTTCGAGTCCCTTAAATTGAATGCATTTATTGTGCACCCTTTGGGAATGTGACGAGAAATCAGCGGGTATGTAGAATGGGTTCCTCATCAATTCCAAAATATTAATTAAGTAAACATGATAGCCACCTCATTTTATACTCATAGGAATTCTTCATCCGGTATATTTTTTTTTGTAAAATATAGATCTCTTAAAATTTGTCGTCTTTGTTG
>JAWDGP010005281.1:0-20000 GCA_033675545.1 Elysia crispata | reverse complement strand
GACGATCAACAGCTTTCGAATTCGAGGGTCATCATAAACTGTATTATCCTGCTAAGCAAGACTATGTGTCTTCATTTAGTGGTCCATTAGGATTCCAAAATTCATTGTTAGGGATTTAATTGTTGACCATTTGCCTTGTTATTTTTTTCTACTTATATTTTTCATAAAGTAATGTGTTCATCTGTATCTGGAGGGTGTGTAAGGAATTTTTCATCTCCAAAAATTCTATGAATGTCTTTTTTCTAAGTATCTACATCCATTTGTCACGCCAGAAAAAGAAAAATATCATTGTCTTTAAAATTCTAAAGCACACAATCGGCACATTTTTAGTAGTGGATAACCGTTTTAAATGATATACTCTGGATTTGTTTATTAATCAAAACTGTAAACATTTGGATGATAGAGTCAAGATTTGAAATAATTGATGGCTTTTATTGTCTCCATTGAAATCGTTGAAATAGTTCTTATTTGATATATATTCTCACATTCATTCTACAGATCCTACATGCCATCTTTTTTTAGGGAAAGAGCGTAGCTTGGCTCTCCAGCACCAGCTAGCTGTACCTTCAAACAACCAGGCATATTTAAACAGCCATAGCCACATCTCCTTGAGATTAAATGACAAACAAATATCTCCTATCTTTCAATGCTCCCATCTGGATGTAACTGCTGGGTCAGCGTTACTGCCACCACCTTTGATTGAAGATACCCTTTTGCCTCAGAGTTGCCGCCAGGATATGCTGAGCTCGTTTCCATCGCAAGTCACTCAACTTCAACACCAAGAAAATAGAGATGTTAGAAATTTTTTAGATACAAGGTTCTCAATGTCATGTAATGCAAGATATGACCTTCACTCACAGGCGACCATGCCCCAAAGGCTGTCTGTGGAACCAGCTTTAAATATTGTTGGAAGCACTACATCAAGACTAGCCCTAGAATCTCGCATGCCAGTCATGCTGCAACACTGCGTCAACCAAAATTTTGAGCCTGGGATGAATTTTGATGACCATGGAGTTCTCACAGATCAGGTACTTGTGGGAAAAAGAAGAAGAAGCCCTCAGAGTCATATACTTCCACCCCCACCCTCTTTTCCTGTTTCAGAACATAAATCTCAAGTAAGGCATCTCCTGCCAGGGCCTCAATCATCGCCTATTAGAAGTAACCCCTCAGCCCTATTCCATCTACAAGAGAGTCAAACCATCGTCACAAATTCCATTTTGCAAAACACCAACGCAATTCACAGCCACACAGATGGATCCCACCTCGCTAGCTTTTCCTCTAATGACATTACCTCTATCAGAGAATGCAGTAATATGGAGGAAAGTGATAAGGCATCCATTTCGCCTCCCTACTCAGACAAACAGCAGATATCTTCTCTTACATCAAAGGCAATAACCATTTCTGATGACAGGGCAATAAACTTGTCACTGTCGGAGCCTGCATCAGCCTGGAGCAATGCTGTTGGCTTCAATGATTCTAAGAATCTTGGTAGAAGAGCTTATGAAGGGAGCAACAGCATAGATGTCAATAGACCTACATCATTGCTTGCTGGATCACCGCTAGACAGTGCACTTGATTCAGACCCTGGCAATAACTTCATCAGTGGTAGCAGCATCTTGGACGAGAGGCATGTCATACCACAGAAAATTCAAGCCACAGATAGATTGGTAAATCTGCACTCTGGTTCATTCCCAATCCTGAGTCAAAATCATCAGCAAGATCTGTTGCCGACCATCACCTCTCCAGCGACATTGCCATTCTCAACAGCATCTTACCTGACGTCGTCTCCAGCTTTCTTGTACCCAACCATGTTCAGCTCCTCTCCTGCTGTACCCACTCAACTTCTACTACCTGCTGAGGACAAGACCTACGAAGTTTTAGGTGGTCCTGGTACCTCTAGAGCTGTTGGTGGTAACTCACCAATATTACACACACCAATATTGGTATCATCAACCAGAGACTGTAACTTGCAAAAGGGAAAGATGGTTCACTATGGCCACTTGGAAAACAGCAATGAAAAGGCATTTCCTTTGAGCAGCAATGATCAGTCTCGTTCGTCCACTGATGCTAAGTATTTTAAGCGCCGCCTTTCCATTTCACGGGATTTTGCAGAGAAAGGTGTGGAATCTTTGCCTTCATCAAAAAACCACCTTCTTTTGATCTCAAATGAGGACATTTCCAAAGAAGAAGGCAAAGTCAAAGATGTGTCTATCCTTGACAGCTGCCCAGGGAGTAAAGGAAAATCATCTCATTCATTGATGGATGATAGTGCAATATCATACACTGAACACCATTTCAGTCACTCGCTACATCGCTTTGAAAAGTCAGCTCCTCTCCTCTCCTCTTCTACAAAGTTTGGTCTGGACAGGAAGTATTCTGATCCTGAACTTGCAGAGAGGCCGGCAAAATCACACGTCATACTGTATCCAAAAACACCATCTGCATCATCTGCTTCTGCACAAGGAGGACGATCTGATTCAAAGTCACCAGTCAGCAGACGTGTCAGTGAGGAACAGTCAGACCATGGAACTGTATGGCGACCATATTAATTATCACGAATTTTAAATTTAAAGTTTTGAAGAATAAAATGATCTCTCTCAAGAGGTCTTCTTTTCTATTTTTCTTAATTATCTGAAAGAAAGGTTTTTTGTGGAACAGATATTTTAAAAAGTCATAGTTCTGAGGTCTCTGTATTTCAATTCAATGTACAAACCCTCCATTACAGAAATAGATCCATTATAAGGCTATGTTTATGCAAGCAGAAAGTGCCTTGAGGTGTCTTCTGAAAATTCACAGTTGCCTATCTAATAACACCTGCATGATAATGAACCTTTGAAAACATCTACAATTACTTTGAGAAACTACAAAATAAGCTCAAGTCTATTCTTATGTGGACTCATAGTTTTGAGGGTCCTAAATAGCTTTGCTCTGAAGATTCAACTCATGTCTTTTCTTTTCAGGTAATATCCCAGTCTAGCACAAGGCAAAATAAATTCCTTCTTCACAAAGTAATTTTTACAAGGTCTTGTAATAATGACATCACATTCTGCAATGTTCCATCCACTATGCTTTCTAAAGTGTAATGTTCAGACTGATCTCTAGTTGATTTATCTGTCTAAATTATAAAGTGTGGAAGTTTTCTTGTAAGATCTATCGGGTTATCTTAGTATTTTGAAATGCTTTAAGAGTCTTAGTTTGGAAGCAATTTACATGGAGATGATATCTAATCAATGATATCTGTACATTTTTTACTTTTCACTTTATATGTTTTAGTCCTTTGATGTCAAATAACTTGTGGAAACTTTGTGTCATTTATCAATAATTTCTTGTTAAGTTTTTCATTTTCTCATCATTATTTTACTATTTATTTATGATTTTATCATGTCTGCTAGTATGCTCCATCTAGCTAGTCATTTTGTCACAACAGAAAATCACATTTGCAGATAACCACAAATTATGCCATTTTCATGAAAATAATAATTAATTAACTCCATTTATACCTTGATTTCTGTTTTCTTTATTTATTTCAAGAATATCTAGGCCAAGATATAGTTACAGACAACAGTGCCACAAGTAACGTGGAAGCTCTCATGCATGAGATAAATAACACTGCTATTACATCATAATGTTGGTTGCCACTGTAAAGAAACTTGCTTAGGCATCTAGATCTAAAGATATATACATCATCTGTTTAAACTTGCAGCAGATTTCTTGCAAGTCGATTTTTTTTTAACAACACTGAAAGTTCTTGTTATGTTTGTTGAATTTTTAAAATTTTAAACTGAATAGAATTATGTATGGTTACACAAAATATTAGCTTGACATGTCAATGTTAAACAGAATTTTGATATAATGCTCCATTGGTGCAGCTTTTACAAAATACTTTTGCAAAGTATACTGGAAAACTTTTTTTCCTCAAAAATTATTTTTTAAAATTCTTTTTTTGTCTTTTTCTTTTTGTCCTTCTCTGGTGCTGATTTTCATACATCAGTATGTGCATATGCTATAATGAAGGGTACAGTCCTCTCAAGTTCACCTCCAGGAAGTCTCTTGTATGCATATCACGGCTGTTTGCTAGCACCTAGGTCATCCTACCGGAACGACCGTTGATCAATGCAACCTCGAATATAACTTCAGAGATATCTCAATTAAAACAATAACTATAGAATTGCTTTAAACTCAAGGGTTTTAAAACTTAATTTTTATGAAAGATAGAAAAATGAGCTGAAAAGGTATAAAAATTTGATAAGGATATGTTCACATGTTTATTTTCTAGTAGTAAGTATATTTCTCTATTAATTCTTGAGACACTTGTTAATTAGGGTCTTCCAAAAAAATTCATGAAAAAAAAATGGACTGATAATTTTTTCCAAAACTTTCATAAGCTTACACAGGTAAGTGACACTTTCAAAAACACTTTCATTTGGATGGTGTAACGAAGAAACTTTAAAGATATAGCCATTTAAAGTTCAATTCATAGAGATGGTTCCGATTAATTTTAATTAATTTTTTCCAATATAAAATCTAAGCATCGCTTATATGGACCAATTATGAAGTGCATATCTAAAACAAACTCATAGGATGAAAACAAATTCTAGTTCTAGTAGAAGAAATGAAAAAAACATCAGGCGTTTAAGGAGAAAACAAGCTTTTATTTGATACAAAAAAGTACCTTTTAAAAACAAAATTGGTTATGAGGCAACAAAATGTAAAAAAAATGACACAAGAAATGGATTGAATGCTGAAAGATATTCTGCCACGAGGGGCTTTAAGTTTAACGACCCGTGACCCAATGTAACCGGAGCCCATTTCATAGGGCCTGGCAGCGCAAATTAAGTTATTCTCTAACATAGTGCCTCTGAACAGCCATGATATACATATTATTAATTTTTTCTTATTACATCATATGTATGTAATATGTTTTTTTTAATATTGTATTTGCTATACTGGTGCTTTTTTCTGTAAGTTTTTTAACCCCAAAGCTTTAAAGCAGATCAGATGTAAGTGAGCACACTAAACATGAGGTTGTCAGGGCAGTTGGTGTTAACTTTTGGTCTGAATCAGCAGTAATCAGGTATTTAAGGATAACATAAAAAAAAAAATCTCATTTTAATATTATTTCTTTTCTATTATGGAAACCCCATGTAAGTATACATTTTCTGAAAGCTCAAATAATAGGCTTTCAAGTAAATTTTGTTCCATTTAATGACTCGTCCTGTTAATGTGAATGATTATTAACTTTGAATTATCTAATATTCATTGTTTACATGGTTTACTTGCTTGGATAAAAGACTATGTCAAAATCAATATATTTTTTTATACCTTATCAATATCTCTTGTGTACTATTATAAATTGAATTGAAAGGCGAAAAAAAAAAAATCAGAAATCTGAGACTAAGAGGGAAAACTGCTGACTGTTATACATTCTAAGATTGAGTGGATTGCAGAATGACAGACAGAGATGAAGATGAAGAGATGGAGGTTGAGAGCAAGAGAGATAGAGATAGAACCTTTCTCCTAATACATGAGTATAAATGGTGTTGGCGAGGCTCTATCATCAGGAGTGCATTTAGGAAGTATCTTGGGGTCTCGCAGATCAATGATTTGTATTCTTCTTGGCTCTCCATGGTGAGAAAATCAAGTTGAAATAATGAAAAGCTTTGTACAGAAGTTGAGCAAGCTAGAGTACAGAAATGTTAACGCTAGCAGGGTCTGAATCAGACTGGTTGTCAGACACACAATCATTGCTTGATTGGTACAAGTACCGCCCAATAGCCAAAGACCAAATATAATTATACCTTTCTTCAGATGTAATGAACACACACATATATCCAAACTTTGCAATGATTGGCAATGTTAGTTAGTTAGTACTGTTACATCATTGACAAGCATGATGCTTGCAGCAGGTCTGAAACTGAAAGCTTAGCACGTCACCGTACGTGTAAAAAACATGCTTAGGGGACTTGACAACGAGACGAAGCACTGTGTGCACATACTATATTACATGTATTATAAACGTACTTACAAACTATACCTGATCAAGATGCTAGCCCAATACCCTGCTAACAGTAAGAAAAAGGCCCCTTGCTACCCTAACAAGCCCAGCCCTTAGGGCATGTACACAACACACAAGACTGATAACTTTGCCATCCCAAAAACTGAATATAAAAAGGAACTTGAGTGGTTGCTATTTCTGAACCCTAACCAATCATGTTGGACCTTACAATCATTCATAGAACCAAGGAATTTACCATTGATTGAGGCTACCTCTGTGCATTACACCACATTGTAAGAATACTGAGTCCAAGCATAGTAGCTGGAAAAACCCATGTGCTCTTTATAGTATACTGCAAGCAAACAAATTGGAGGTGGTAATGGCACGCAGTATGCTTATGATGCACAACTCACTACAGTTGAGGATGTTGTTCACCTTTTCGATTAGTTTGATGAAATTAGTGTCACTGTGCATTTTTTGTCAATTTTTTCTATTGGCAGCTTTTGTCGGCAATTGCATTTTTTGGCAATTTTTTACATTTTCACTTGAAAATTTCTGCGGGAACAGGATCATGATCTATTAACTACCATCACAGTTGGTTTGAGTGGTTCATAATCTACGATTGTATCTCTGTTTGAACCATCGCACAGTTACTGTCATCAAGGATCAGTCCAATGGCACTGGTTATGCCCAAACTTACCTCTCAGCAAGTAACTTCAACCTGCAAAAGAAATTTTGTGAGAAAAATGTTTATTAGTGTATAAGTTTTTGTCCAAAACATGTGGCAGTGTGGCTTTTGCATAAGAGTAGGATGGTCATTGGTCATTGCTTGTTTCAACATTGTGTCATCGAATGAATTAAAAATTAACCACCTGCTATGAGACAGAGCATTGCAAAGTGTCTCTCGAATGTAAAGTTTCATAACATGTGTATTCTGCACAGTTTTAAAGTGAAGTTTGCATTAGCACCAAATGTTTGCCATTTACCCAGCATGAATTCTAGCCAGCTAAGCCCTTGAAGCTATATTTGTAAAGCACCACTGTATTCATGCAAATCAACACAGGATGGGTGTAAATGGAATTTGATTGATACAATTGAAGTTACTTGAAAATTACCTCTCTGGGGTTTCAGTTTTTAAAAGAACTTATTGAGTTTTGACAGCACCATATTAGCTGATAATTGCAGTGAACAGGTAATTTGTGTCTTAATCTCTTATTTTCCATGCCAGTGTAATATTATGTAGATTTTTTGCTAACAGAAAGATACTGAGATTTTGAATCTCTGACAAATTTCTTTCTTGCAGTCAACCACTCCAATGATATTTAACTTTTAAGGAAATTTCCAGTTGATCTACTACATAGCTGAAAGATTTTTAAAAATTCAGCAAAAGACCTTTAGATAAAAAGAGCATCAAAGTAATGGTTAATTTTGTCTATTTTTCTTTAAATAAAGACTTTCTCCTTACTTAACTTACATTGCCTTGAAAAGCCAATTTTTGAGATGTATATTTAACAAGAAAAACTGTATCATTATCTAATGTTTGGATTATTCATTTGTCATGTTTAAAATCGAAAATTGTACCCATAAGAGGATATTTGAGACCAAATTGTTCTTCCTTACGGAATTGATCTAAGGTTGCTGGACCCAAAAAATTTTGTGTCATACAGTAGACATGATCTGAGTTATTCAGCTCGTTCATTGACTCGAAGTTTTGTTAAGGCGTAGGGGTTATGAAACAGGAGAAATAAACTACTTCATAAATAACCTCCTTATTTTAAACAAAAGCATTGCCAAGATAGTGTTAAGCAAAATGTTTATGTTGAAGTTTTCATGTATGAACTCAGCTTCTAGTATAATTGAGGTTGTGCAGAAAAAATCTGGGGTCCGTAAAATTTGTTTTTGTTTTAATCTGAACATCCCCTACTTGTGACTTTTGTCTATGAAAGGTTTTTAAAAGGGGCAGAATGGTGGATTTTAAGATAGCTTGTTTCAGGCGAGTTTACATTGAATCCAAGCATATTCGATGCAAGGTTTAGCCTACTTTACAGATATTCAGGCTGACCAAAGATTATCTAGTAAGTTACTGCGTAAAGCACAAACCATGAAAGCCAATTGCCTGTATGTATATTTTATATCATACCACTTGTTTACCTTCTAATTTTTGTACTATTGATTACATATGATCAAATCTTCCCACATAATATTTGTACTGTAGGCCTTTGAAAATATTTTGTATTATTTCATTACTTCTTTGGCACTTCTTTTTCAATTACCGTAACTATGATTATACATGCAGAGGCTTTTATATTTTATGATTATTGTTGTAAAAAATTCATACTGACATATCACATACGATTTATGACAAACACAATACAGTTACTATTTGCTAAGACGTAATTTTTTTTATTCATCCTAATAGAGTCAATGCATAGGCACCTGCAGTCATGTGTGAGTTGTAATATGCTGGTCAAAAAAATTTTTTTTTAACAAATAAAGAGTACTTTTTTTCTTCCAAATGCTAAGTAATATTTTCTATTGAACAAAACTGTCATAATTGTCTGAATTTTTTTATTTCATTTAAAATCACATTTCTGTACTCCTTTTACAAACTGTTAAAAAACTTCTTAATTTCTATGCTGGTTTGATGTGCTCTGGTTTTTAGTTTATCCTGTATGATACTCTATGGCCTTCAATAAAAAAGAAAAGATGACCTTAATTTTAGATTGAATATTGTACTGAGTTATAGATGTTGAATGAAACTTAATTGTACTGCAGTTATGTTTATAAGTACTACATGTATTTCCATCTTATTATAAAAGATTTTATTATATGTTTAATTTGTTTGTTTTTTTAAGTGGGTACATAAAATTTTTAACAAAATTAAAACATATTTTATATAATCATCTTTTTTGATGTGCTTAAATTATTCAACTCCAATTTTTGGGACTAAATGCTTATCATTGGAACAGTGACTGAACAATGTTTTGTCCCAAAGATATAAAAAGTTTAAAGATTCATGTAATAGGCACATCGTAAAAAATAATATTTTTACACTCAAAATGCGTCATACTGAGTCGATGGTGTTACTTTAGATTAATATGCATCTCAAATCACTGATAAACACTATAGACATTATGCATTATTGACCTGTGGTGCCATCTACTGATCTAGCTAGAAATGTATGTAAAAATAACCATATTTTATAGTCATGTCATCACGGCAAACGGAGACTGAAGACAACGAAGCAACCATAAAAGCATTACGTTTATGAGAACAAAATACGTGTGGTAAGAAAATTTATGAATAAAATTTGTACGGTTTGTTAGTTTAGGAAACGTTTCATCATGCCACAGTATTTTTAGACTTATTTCATACTAGTACCTAATCATCAGCTCCAATTGCATCCTGGGATGTCTAGATCCTAGTATAGATTTCAAATCTGGTTTTAAAGATGTATACCAGAACACTATAGAAATCTTCTATTTTTTATTGCTAAAACTTGTAAAATGTTACAGAAATGCATCTGGCATCATTTTAAGTCAATACTCTGGCTCTGCATGAAAGTAACTTCTTTTCTCTAATGAGATCAAAACTCTGACAAAAGTCAATCTTTGGACCATCTAATAAAATATCCTAATCTAAAAATAATCTCAACCTTCTGCAAGACATTGAAAGTTAAAGACATGTCAGACAACGTTATGTTATCGCTGAAAAGCAAATACATGCACCCTTTTTTTCCCATAAAAAGCAAGATTTTCAATCAAATGTCTAACTCTGCTTAGTGAAAGTCAATACTCACTAGGAATTCTGCCTCAGTTTGTGAATTATTCCATCATTGTGAAAAAGTGTAGTCAATGAACTCACCATTTTGCTAATCCTAGCTACTTCAAAGTATAAGGAACCAGAAAAAAAATAAACTTGGGTGATGTGCTTTCAGTTATTTTTTTTTTTAACAAAACATCACACCAGTTGGGGTGTGCAGTTTCACCTTTGAAGAATGGGACCATTAGAAAAACTGAAACAAAAAGTATGCTATGCATAGATACTCAAAATGAGGAAATTTGTTAAAAAAAAATTCAAATCCATGTCATCTACACGTGCATTCCTCTGCTACAGTAGATATGTATTCAGCAATTATGGAAAGATGAAATCAATAAATTAAGGGCATACATTCATCAATTGTACAGCTAAACAATTCTGTACCGTACGATTGTGACAGCTTAGAATTGATAAGGAACCTAGATATAAACCCCGGAACTCCCACAATAAGCAGGGTGAGTTTGCTTCGAACAAGACAGTTCACCCGTCAACATCTAAAACATTGTATACCACGAGCTTTTCAACAATTTTAAACTCAATAACACTCTACCTTCAAAGTTAATTCTGTACATTTTAAAGCTTTTATTCACATTTGAAACTTGGACAGTCGGTGTCATGTCATTGTTAACTGTCTTGACAGCCTGACGAAGGTGACGAGAACCTTAGTAATAAGGGAATGAATTCTCCTTATCGTATGGCGGGAAAGGATCCACGGATAGTTGCCCCTTGAAGGAACACATTCGGTATTGAATTTAAATAAGGTTTGAAAATTCCTTCTGCGTATTCTGCCAGTTATCCAAAACCTCTCTTTTTAGAATCGAGTTACTTGGCAATCGCAAAAGAAAGTACCAGATTGAGTCGTATATATCACCGTTCCTATGTCAAAACCGCACGAAGTGTCTGTAATTTCAGTTCCAAGCTCTGTTGCAGAGTTTTTAAGATTCAGCAAGGATTTTAACCTAAACTATGTGACCTGGTTCTAACGCACTAATGATCGAATGGCATTCATATTATGATTTATATTGAAAGTATAAATATCAAGGACATTTTCTTTTGTATGCAAAAATTCTTTCAAAACACTTCGTCTTTCATTAAACTTATGGTTTTACTTTTTCTGAAAAATCATCACATATCCTTGCTCAACATTTGTTATATGCTAGACTAGATCATTGACGGTGTCTCTGAATGAATCCGAAAGAGAGAGAGAGAGACAGAGAGAGAGACAGAGAGAGAGAGAGAGAGAGAGAGAGAGAGAGAGAGAGAGAGAGAGAGAGAGAGAGAGAGAGAGAGAGAGAGAGAGAGAGAGAGAGAGAGAGAGAGAGAGAGAGAGAGAGAGAGAGAGAGACGCACACACACACATTTAGAAACCTTTCAATAGCAATTACCAAAAGACAAAATGAACAAGCCATGCTGAATTTACATGTGTATGTATTTGATTATATGGTTGCCAGAGTTCAGGCAGTTCTTTATGTTCCATTATGCTACGACATATGGAGCTAGTGAAAACAAAATCACTTCAAATCCAAGGTTTCAATTTTGATACAATGTAGCTATTTTAGTTTTAGATTAATATCAGGCTGTAAAGACAAATCAGAATGGGGGTAAATGTAAGCATCGATTCCACAAAATCAGTAAACTGTTCATTTTGGGCTGGTTAGCACATTTTGGCACATCAGAAACACACTTTAGTCAAAGTTTTTGGTCTGATAATTAGAAAAACTCTACCATCATGAGATCTAAAGGCAGTCCTCTGCTATCACCTTCAAACTTGCCATGAACTCCATCACCCCCATTCCAGATTGGGATGGCCCAAACGAGATGTCACGTGTCCTCAGTTTACATTGTCTTCTTGTTGTGCTTGTCGTGGATTTTCACTCTCTCGGATTTACTTATGTTTTCTGTGTTATCCTCATTCTTTTCTTCGGATTATTAACAATTTTAGTTTTTTGACTATGTTATCATTTCTGGCACATACACCAATGGTGGTCCTACTGCAATAAATGCAGGGGATTCAATTGTCATACCTCGCAGAGGGTGACCTCACTGCCATATCTCGCTGAGAGTGGCTTATCTATCATACCTCGCTGAGGGTGGTTCACTAGTCATACCTCGCTGAGGGTGACCTGTAATCTTTTGGCTATTCTTTATTATTCATTTTGTTTTATTATTTCATTATTTCATTTTCGTATTACCATAAAGTGCCACAAAAAGCATGTCTCATGAATTTGAGACACCAGTGCCAATCGCAGATTCGGCACAAACTGTAAGTGTGAGCCCTGCAGGGATACACAAAGGCAAAGGGGTAGGCAAAAGAACAATCAAAGATGGCGAACAAAGAACTCGAAGCAAGCCTTCCTCTTCATCCTCACATTCCCGACCGCCTCAAGGCGAGTCCACTTTGTCCACCAAATCAGGGGACATAGGTTCATCTCAGTTTGAACAATTTGCTGAGCTGATGCTAAAGTTGCAGGAAACCCAATTCCAACATCTCAGCTCCATCCTGACAACTCATCTTGGTCGCGCCGCGGCAGACAGTATATCTGATACCTACAACGCCCAGGGCCCATCGGCTAGTCGCGATTCGACTTTGTGTGAAACACAAAAGAAGAAAGCTCGGGTTTGCTCTGACGCAAGTGCTATAGATTGTGCCTCTCCCTCACGTGAACAATATACGTTCGACTTTTTAACTAATATAAGTGCAAATGATGATTCGGATGGTGAGGATGGCGAACAGGAAGTCGAAGAAAACAACCTGAGCGAGTTGCAAGAATTTTTTCTCTTGAATGACCAGACAGGTGCAAATATAAATGATAAGGTGGCGCAAGTTATTAATACTGGCATGTGCACCCACGTATCACGAGACAAAATTAAATCGGTGCTGGAGAAATGCCACACACCTGCGAACACACCGAATGTGTGCACATCAAAAATGAATCCAGAAATTTGGGAAGTGCTCCCCTCATTCGCCCGGATTAGGGATGTAGCGTTGCAGAGACTGGTTACTCTTGTGGTGAAGTCGATCGTAATTTCAGCAGAAATGTTTGATAGATTTCAGGACCGCAGCGCGCCAAAAACCATGAATAACACATTAAGATCAATGGTCGCAGATCAGTTACGGTTAAGCACAGCCTTATACACCAAACTCAACCAAAAGAGAAGAAACTCTGTGAAACCTCATCTGAAGGAGGAATTTAAACAATTGTGCCGCCCTACGCAAAAGGGAAGCAATGAACTTTTATTCGGGGATTCGCTTAGTGATACCGTAAAGAGTATTGGTGACTCCTTGAAACTGACAAATCGAGGGTTGATAGCCAGAGGGTTGTATCCGACATTTTTTCAGGTTTTCACTTTTTTTTCTCAAGTTGTTATTGACTTTATTCTACATCGTTTGGTGTAAGAAACAATGGAATTTTTCAATTGGCTAATTAATAATTAGCTAATTACACCGGGTTGCATGTACAAAAGTGTTCAACTTTTACTGCCAGAGTGTTGTATGTACAAATTTCGGCAGCTAGAAGGTTGCAAGTGATACATACAACCTTCTGCCAGTCACAACTTTACCTTATCTTTCTGCCACAACAGATTGCCAAATGGTTGTATGTGTCACTTGCAACCCTTTGTAGAAAACGGTAGATGCCATTACCTTACAACGTGGAGCATAAAAGGGTGTATTTGAACTCTCTCTGTATATTTCATTCTTAATGTCTTACAGTTATTGCCTGTAATTGATACCTTGGGGCTTGGTGGAATTTCGAAACCAAGTAAAGAGCAGTACTGGCGCGTCGAGGAAATAAATCTTTGGGTGAACCATTGTTGGTGAGGTGAAGGGTGACACTTTACGAGATGTTATCATGTTGTCCCATCTAAGGATTGGTGCAACTTTGCTTTTAGACCTTTTTTCTATTATCTGAGCCTTTAGCCGATCAGTTCACAGTCTGCTTTCGTTGAAGCAGCTTTATACTACACGTGTTTGACTTAATCTTGAGCTGACTGTTCTTTTTCAATGATATCGCCGTACCATCGTTTTCCAGCAATTTTGTAAAATTCAACAAGAGACCTTCAACAATGTGTAAGTATAACTTTCATCAGCTCTACCCCTCATTTTATCTCTCCTTTTTCTCTCTCTGATACACTAAACTAGTTTAAGAACCGGTAATCGCCCTTTTCCCCCTATAGCCTTGCATTGTTTCTCTCTCTCTCTCTCTCTCTCTCTCTCTCTCTCTCTCTCTCTCTCTCTCTCTCTCTCTCTCTCTCTCTCTCTCTCTCTCTCTCTCTCTCTCTCTCTCGCCCTCTCTCTCCGTGTTTTTTTTTCTACCCATTCACAAATACTTTTAGCAGTTACTTCAAATCCAGTTATCTTTTTCTTTTGCTAATTCCTTTTTCTTTTATCTATCCTTTTCCATCCTTTCTCCTCTTCTGTGCCCACACTATATTTACTGTATGTAGTAATGCTACGTTTTAATGCAATATTTTGAATAACATAATTCAATTTTAGGTATATTCAGGTGTTTATCTTTAAAATAATATAACTTTTTATATATTTTTTTTTTGTTTGAACTTTTTTCAGCTCAATGTGTCCGATTTTCTCATTGATAAAAGAGTTTTGACTAAGCAGCCTAGCCTAAGATTTGATTGAGATTGTGAGATAAAGCTTCAATATGCCTTTATATTTAGAACCTGGAAGGTTAATTTTATTCATATAACAAGACAAACCAGATCATCACTATTTCTTTCAGCTAATAATATAGACCATGACTGGTCGGAGGATGACAGCAATCAGAGTCTACTATCTGCTGTTCTTGATGCTGAAGATATCGATATCATGGATGATCCATCACTACATCACCTCGATCTCCAAATAGATGTTCCATTCGAGAACTATAATTCTGACGAAGAGCCTCTTGCAGTCGTGCAACGGACACTATTGAACTCTATGAAGGAGAGTAGCCGCAACGCAGCAATCACCGAGGCAAAATTGAGGCTGACGACTTTACTTGCAAGCAACGGCCTACATATCTGGCCTTTGTCAGCAGATGGAGACTGCTGACTGTCTGCTGTAATTGCACAAGTGACAGAACTTAACCTTGATACTATAGCACTGCGCCAGTGTCTGTGTGAACATAATATGACCGCCAACATCGAACACTATAGTCCTCTTCTGCAAAGGGGATCATGTGCACTCCTGACCCAAATAGAACTAAAAAAGAAAGGACAGTGGAACAGTAACCTTGGAGACTTAGTTCCTTTTGCAATAGCTAATTTCCTCCAACGCAATATTCTCATCTTCTCCAGTGAAGAAACATCTGCAATAACACCGATATCGCCAACTCTGACTGAAGTACAAGGCAAAGACCTTGCTATCGCTCGATTGGCAGTGCCTGGGTTTGAACATTATGATGCTCTAAAGGAACACAACCTATGCTAAGTTTTTGTTCCTCAAACACAAGACAATCGCCTCGACAGCAGGCAAAATACACCAGTCCTAAAAAATGGGAAACGGTGAGAAATAGGGGAAGACATGAAGACTCTTGGAAAAAGAATGTAAGGAAAAGATTACGTTTGAGCGGCAAGGAATACATAGATTTCAAGTTCAATATTCAAGATAGCAAAAAAGTTCTCAGCGTAGACTACAGTAAATTCAGATTTAGATGTCAGCAGAAATATTCAGATATAGAAATGTGCAGATCAATAACACAAAAGAAAACAGTATCCCGCAAATATTTCTTAGAACTTGCAAACAAAAGAGATCAGGTTATATATTGACATAGAATCTAGTCGCATCCATCATGTTCTCTAATTTGTTTTCTATCAAATACAGCCAACAAGTTTTAAGTGTACTTGGAGCCTTTTTGTAGTTCACATCTTGAGGATTTTCCATGTGTTATTTACTGCCAACAAGTTGTATGTTCACTTAAAACCATGTGGCACGCACTGTGGTGAATATTTCTTATCGGATTACTGACTGCCAAAAAGTTATATATGCACATGCAACATTCTGGAACTCATTGTTTCTTATCCTAAAGAAAATTTTGCGGCAGCCAACTAGTTGTAAGTAGCAAAATATGTCATATTTTCATTAATTGTGAACTATATGTCATTATTTTTCATGCATTAATGTATTTTCTATGGTTCAAAATGTGGTATAAATTTCAAGTCAATGAACACGTTAGTTTTTGTGTTACAGCTGTTTGAAATCTTTAAACTTCAATATCTCGAAAAGTGCTCTGCAGCACATACAACCCTCTGGTTATCAACCCTCGAAATGTAGTTTCTCCTCGCATTTATAGAAATGCTTATACCGCACCACAAGGTGGCTCAAAAAACGCCCAGGGGCGGATGTTTCCCCCGACATCTCGCGGCTCCTTCAGTCGAGGGGGGAGACAGTGGCGGGGTTACCGGAACCCTCGCAGGGGTGCGCCTCGACCTCAAACGAAAGCTCAGAGCTCACAGAACCTTCAGTAGATACGGTTGGTCACAATACATGCACAGATTTACTTAGCTCAAAGGAAATTTTATTGAACATATATCATGTTAATTTTCAGGGAGGTCGCTCTAGAAATTGTATCGCCGAATGGCGGAAAATAACAGCAGACAAATGATCAAGTACAAGGAGTTTGGCCCAATTTTTTTATAAAACCTATACAATTTTCTTACCTTAAACGTTTCATTTGGTCGAAAGCAGAACACGAAATAATAGATGATGAACTAACCATTTTGCTGCGCAAAGGTGTCATTCATAAGGCTTGCGCTTCTCCAGACCAGTTTATATCCAATATATTCTTAAGAAAGAAACCGAACGGTTCCTACAGAGTGATATTAAACTTGAAACATTTTAACGACTTTGTCGCGCACACTCACTTAAAGATGGACACACTCAAAGATGCAATTCTCCTTATAAAGAGGGGGTGTATTTTCACATCCATAGACCTGCAAGACGATTTTTACACGATTCCTTTATCTCCACTAGCTTGTAAATATTTTCGATTCATTCACAGAGATCAGCTTTACGAGTTTACAAGTTTAGTAATGGGCTATAAAGATTCACCTCGAATTTTCACAAAGCTAACAAAACCTTTCTTAGCAACATTAAGAGAACAAAACGTACAAATAATGATGTATCTCGACGATGCATTGCTTGTGCAAGACTCAATAGATGAATGCGTGAAGGCGACAGAACAAACTATTTCGTTGATAGAGAGTTTAGGATTTCAAATCTCAAAAGCTAAAAGCTCCCTTACCCCTCAAAATCGGTATCTGGGATTTGTACTTAACTCCATTGATATGTCTGTTTGACCGTCAGATGAGAAAGTGACCTCCCTCAGGGCTCAGTTAGATGCAGTGCTCAAGCAGAACAGCATTTCGTTGCGAGTAGTCGCAGAACTTATTGGAAAATTCAATACTTTGACACCAGGTAATAGATATGGTACAGTGTTTTGCAAACGTTTAGAAATCCAAAAGACTGCCTCCCTCAAACAGGTCTCTGGTGATTATGACAGTCCAATTTTCATTACGGCCGAAATGTGCGAAGACATATCGTGGTGGAGAAACAAAGCCAATAAATACCCTGTTCTGCTTTCACCACATCTATCCGCTATTACCATAACTACTGATGCAAGCAATACTGGTTGGGGTGGCATTAGCGATGGGGTTGTTACAGGCCGTCTGTGATCTAAGGACGAGCAGTCATTATATATAAATTGTCTAGAACTTAAGGCTGCCTTACTTTCTACATGTATTAAAGCTTTCATTTCAAACAAGAGAAACTGTTTCGTTCACTTACTGCCTGATAATACCACCACAGTTATGTGTATCAATAACCAAGAAAGGCTTGTAATATAATAACTCGCGAACTTTGGGTATGGTGCATTGTGCGCATCAGTGTTACGTGTCTAGGTACAAAGATAGTGAAGCTTGGCGCACAGACGCTTTTTCTTTCTCTTGGTCTCATTTCTTTGCGTATATTTTTTCTCCTTTCAGCATTATTTTAAGAGTTTTAAACAAGATAGAAATGGACGAGGCAGATTGTGTCGTTATAGTTCCGTGTTGGGAAACACGTCTGGTTTCCCCAGCTTGTAGCCCTCATGATCGATGTACCGATTTTATTAATCGGGTCCAAACAAGTCTTGCAACACCCTCACCACTCACATCCACATCCCATCCTGAACAAGTCCAGAATGATAGCTTGCCGCTTATCCGGCAAATCTTGCAAACAAGCAGCATTCCAGCAGTCACTGTCCGCATCATCATCGCTTCATGGCGGAGATGAACAAGGAAACAATACGCTTGCACCTCCAAAAATGGCTACTTTTTTGTTGTCAACGAGATGAAGATCCCATTTCAATGAACCCACACACTTTCTTAGCCTTTTTATAATCATTATATGATAAAGGTCTTGATTATAGTACCTTAAATTCTGCAAGATCTGCTGTCTCCAGCATAAGTATTCTGGCGTCAGATATTCACAATGAAACCATAGGCAATCACCCTCTAATACGAAAATTCATGAGGGGAGTATTTAACCTGAGACCACAATTACCGCCACCGTCATCTGTCTGGAATCCAGAGGTTGTCCTCACATTTCTAAAATCATGGTCACCTGCTGCCACCTTGTCCTTGCCACAACTGAGTATGAAACTACTCATGTTAATGCTCCTAACTACTGGCCAACGTGGTCAATCAATGATGCATTGCTGCATTAAAAATTTGACTGTCAAACACAGTCGGGTGTATTTTCATATGAGGCAATTACTCAAAACGAGCCGACCCGGTGCCCATGTGGACAAACTAATTGTCTGTGCATACCCCGTAGATAGACGTCTTTGTCCGGTTCTTTATATCAAAGAATATTTAAAGCGGACAAAACTATTGAGACAATCAGATCAATTTTTCGTACAATGTGCTAAGTCATACAAAAGTGTCTCTAGAGATACTGTTCGTAGATGGACCAAACAGGTCTTGAAACTGACAGGGGTGGACATTGTACGCTTCAAAGCCCATTCAACCAGAGCAGCAGCAACTAGCCTTGCGGATTATCGACATGTTCCTATGGACACAATTCTCAAATTTACTGGATGGAAGTCATCCAGCACTTTTGTTCGATATTATAAACGTCCAATCATGGCGGACACTGAAAGCTGTTTCTGCGATGCGGTACTAACTACATCAACCCATTAGATTATCTCTCTCCAAAGCAATCTTAACACCAACAAGGCTTGACCTTTCTTCTTCTAATCACGTGACAGACACGACCTTTAAAATCTCGTTTGAGCCATCCCATTCTGGAATGGGGGAGAAGGAGTTTAATAATCAAACGAACTTACCAGTGATGTTTGATTGGGACCCCATCGACTCCATGAAGGAATGGGAGGGACAAACGCCCTCCCTTACTTTTCGCACAAGTATTGTGCTCATACCCACCTCATGTTTGTCCCTTCCTTTGTGTATTGTCTGTCACTGTGATATCCACGTTAAAGCCTGAGCACACGTGACATCTCGTTTGTCCCTCCCATTCCTTCATGGAGTCAATGGAGTCCCAATCAAACATCACTGGTAAGTTCGTTTGATTATTAAATTTATACGTATATGAAAAACAAGCATGATTGCCCGTTTAAATGAACAGATGGGGAAGACAACTACATTGAAGATATGCAAAAAAATACAACACACTTATATCCTCCAGAGCCATAAAACTGCATTGAAGAGAAGCAAACAATGAATAGGTGCGGAAAGACTACTACAATAAAGAAAAGCATATTATTTAAAACAATAAGAACGAATATAATATCTCCTCCATAGCCATACAACTACATTAAAAAAAGCAAACTTTACAAAAATAACAGATAATCTACATACATACATGCATATTTCAAGCAAAAAAGGTAAACTAAACTTGAGTATAATCTTTAAACAGCCCTTTTTTCAGTTCATGTCTCCATCGAGACCATAATGTGGCGCTACAGATGCATCGATGCTACAGATTTTTTTTTTGTATCGTGTAGGACACTGATCTTGGGAGATCAAAATTCAGTAAACACGTAGAATGGCTTTGGGGATGATAGCGGAAAAAAAATCGAGTTACCTTTTATAATATAGATACCACAGCAGTAACTTACAAATACGCACATAGGTGGTGTCCGCTCAATTGCTGAAGAAATTATCTTATGGGTTAAGGAAAACCAAAACATAT
>JAWDGP010005280.1:0-49983 GCA_033675545.1 Elysia crispata | reverse complement strand
CAAAAACACCACACTTGGATGAAAAGTTGGTAATCATAAAGGATCCAAAAAAGGGCGCGTGTGTGTCTGTAAATAGTGTGAAACAAGGTTTAAAAAGAGACAGGCACACTACTTTATAACTACGGGACTAAAAAAAAGAAACAACGTTTTAGACCTAGACAGAGAGAGAGAGAGACAGACAGACAGACAGGCAGGCAGACAGACAGTCATAGATAGATAGATATAAAGATATAGTTATATATATATATATATATATATATATATATATATATAAATTAAATCGTGAAAAAAGAATTACGCTTGTTTACTCCTTTGCATTCAGACTATATTCAGCTAAGAGACTTTATCACTATCTGCCAATGTAACCGTGTTGATTCGTGTGTATCTTTACATTGTCGTTCACGTATTCAGGAACAGACCTTCCATAATTATGTCGCTGATAGTTCTGCTGCTGTTCATCTCATGCTGGACACCAGGTGGGTGTTTATATATCATATATACTTGTGTGATCGTGTGTGTTTATAAACATAGAGAGTGTTACAGATGGACCAAAATATCATGCATATAATTATATATATATATATATATATATATCATAATAACAACATTGTTTACATAGATTAAATTTTCGCTTCAGAGTTTCGAGCCCCGCACGGTGCACAGAAAACATTTCCTGCAGTCAAACGTAAACACAAACATCCGGCCATTACTCACCGCCATCTGAAGATAGCTGCACGTTTGGGACAGTTGACTACAGGAAACTGATCTATAGGAAACTGGAGATATTGATAATAGTGAGAGTAGGCAGAGTTGTTTGCAATATAACCACGGTGCTATTGCTCAATGCTAGTGAGGGCAGTAAAGTGCTACATGTGCTGGCAAGATTAGAGACAACTAGACAACTGGTGACTGGCCTGACTGATGCAAAGAGCACGATCAGAAACAGGTGATGGTACTGCTGGAGATAACAGAAAAAATCTGGACTGTATTCTTAGGGTGAATATACAATTGCTGCTGCTGCAGAGAGAGAGAGAGAGAGAGAGAGAGAGAGAGAGAGAGAGAGAGAGAGAGAGAGAGAGAGAGAGAGAGAGAGAGAGAGAGAGAGAACTAGGGTTTGAGAGTAGAAAACTGAAGATGATCGTGGTGGCCAGAGTAGGAAAATCTCGACAGCAGTCACACATGGAAGCAGTAAACTGCTGAAGGTGAGTCTAGAGAATGGTGATGGTGCTGCTGAGGAGAGCAGAAAAATGTTGCTACAGCTGTTGCTGCTCACAAAGAATTCTTGGAGTCGAGGTCAAAGCTAAATAGTGTGTGTGTATGTATATATATATATATATATATATATATATATATATATATATATATATATATATGACGTTTAGATTTCTTCATAGTGTAAAGAATCAGCAATTCTGCTATTTTGAAACTGACTTTAAAGGTGCAGATCTTGCAAGGCCACACAATCAACGACAGCTGAGGAGTCCTCTTGTGATTTAAGACTAGATCCTGCAGACAATATAAGGTGCTATGTGGAGGCAAGGCATAAATTCCTCTCAGGTTCCACATCTTCTTTTCCTTGTTACTAATGTACGAATCTTTAGGTGGGTGAAGAGCCACAGTTTTGATCGACTTCATACTTCATGAGTGTTTTGAACTGGCAGCTTTTTACATCGATTGGGTAATCTGTGACTGTGTCTGTAAGATCTGGATACACCAAGTGCCATGTTGGTTATATACATAGGTCTATGGATGTCTCGCAGGTTTGCTACAAGCACTGAGTACCGGTATGTTGTGAAAGTCACATGTGGTGTACTGTCATTATAATCTTTCATTTCAAGCCACTTAAGGGTTAAACTTTGTTGTTTATTTTTACAAGAATTTCCAACTTCAAAGAGTGTGTACAAGTTTACATTTTAGTAAGAACTTGGTTAAAATACATAGAGCTGTTTCTAATTTTTTTTCACGAATCTTGCAAATTATTCAAAGTTAAAAGCTTTTATTGTGGCGCAAATTTTTATAATACTTTTAGTTGGTGTGACGTTACCGTCGGTGAGTTTGTGTCTATCGATGCGAGGATGTGATTGTCTGTTTTGACTGTCACTATGACTAGAGTTTTCTCTTTTTTTGTTTGTGTTAAGAGAACTTCCCATTTGTTTGTACATTTAAGAGTAGCTACACTTCGACCGTTTGGAGCCTAGACTGAAGTAGCCTGCTCACAGTCGTAGTTTGGTGTTATATCTTGTTTTGTTGATCCAAGTTTCTTATAAAATAAGAAAATCGAGTTTTTACTCATGTAGGCCAGGTGAGATGATTTTAATGTGGCAAACATTATCATGGCTTGAACTCTCTTCACACTCGCCAACTGCAGCAACCTGTCTTGGACTTTGCCCCTGACTTCAGGTCTCGCTTTTCCCGCATCCTCTCCTGATGCTGATCCTTGGGTTTCCATAACCTGCATGGCTGCCGATCCTGCTCTCTTGGATGACGTCTCCTGACTGTTATTCATCTCCTCAGCTTCGGACAGTTCTTCCTCATGTGGAGTCAACTTCTTTTTACCTTGAGTCGCTTTATTCCTACAATTCTGGGTAGTGTGACCAGGCTTTCTACAAATGTGACATATGAGTTTTTCCTTCTTGAAAATGGGAGGCTGGTTTTGCTCACGAGTAATGCCTTGCCTCGCTCGGTCGCTCAGCTGTCTCTTGAAGGTCAGCTAGTCTGCTTTCCCGCAGGTATGTAGACAAATGAGCCGGACTTGAGTCTAGGAATTGCTCTTTCACAAACAAGTCTCTGAGAACCTCATATGTCTGTGGTGCTTCCGCCACTTTCATCCATAGTTCCAAGTATGTCTTGAGGCGGACGATGAACATGCTGGGATTTTCTCCCTTCTCCGGTGAACAAGTGCGGAATCGCTGCCTATCCGGTCTTCTTTCTCTGAAAGACGACAAAACGCCTCTAACGCTCTTCCGGTCAGTCCATGAGAATAAAAATAGTAATGCAAAGAAGCGGCTTGACAAAAATCGTACCGGATAGCTTGATATCTGGCGCAGCTAGATATTTCCCATCCGGTGAACATCCAGTGAACTGGGGCACTGGCGTTTCGATGTCGCTACTTTGATCTTGCTGCGCGCGGAGCTGAAAATACGAATAAAAATATTTTGAATTACTGGTCCAATCTAAAAAATTAATACGATTTTCGTGATCAGCGACCTTCAATTTGACTAATTTACGCGGGGAACAGAATTTAACGTTAAATTAAAAAATAAAAACAATCATTGGTTATGTAACTACATAGGCCCTAGCCTAGCCCATCTCTATTATTATTATTATTATTATTATTATTATTATTATTATTATTATTATTATGGTTTTTGCCTTTGAGAAGAAGAATATTCTCAATCTAGATCAAGACCGCATTTAGTCAGTGCAGTGTACTCTGATTGTAATGTTTTGTATGTAGGGTGTAGGCTTACGATGTCAGGCTGGAGTAACAAAAAAACTGTCTTGGAGTTTATAGAAATTTATCGTTCCCTACCAGCTTTATGGAAAGTTAAATCAAAAGAATATTCGAACAAATTCTCCAAGGACAAAGCATCGTAAATTGCTGAGCAGGTCTCTGGAATTATTTGGCACAGCGAAGGAGCAGAAATGCAAGCTGAAAATTTCAAATCCTGATAGTTTGCACCTGTCGCTAGAAACCGAAGAGTTGCGGTCAATCTCTGATGTGGAGAGATTGCTTATCTCATCACAGTTGATTGTCTTTCAATTTTCGGTCGTACAATGCGAAGTAAATATAGGTACGTCGTCTCATCCATCCTTAAAAAAATTATTGAAGTCTTCTGGGTATACCCGTAATTCTTCCAGAAGGGTTAGTATGAGTGCAATATATTTCTTTTTACATAGCTAATTTTGTCGTCCAAATAGTCCTACGTTTATGCTTCTTTCTGAACTTTAAGAGAATAAACAAACGCTGCTAAATCGAAATCATGTTGATCATCTTCCATTTTTGTGAACGTTTTGAATTTCGCGCGAATCCAGATACTACAACCCATTGGTCATCATCTAGGCCAAGATTTGAATGATCAGGTCAAATCGATATCCAACTGATGCATGTAAACGGTCTCAAGGATTGTTAATCCGGCTAGTGTCAGTTTCAAATTGACTGGATGGTTTTACCGGATACAAAAAACTGTGGGTCTGAAGGCCTCTTTTGGATCTAGATCTACATATCTATATGTGTGTGTGTATTGGGGTTTAGGATTAAGTTAGGTTCTTCAGTAGAGGATCATAACGCCCTGCCATCTGTTTGAGTGTTTTTGTTTAGGATTCGCTCTCCCAACATGGATTAAGTTACGTTCTTCAGTATCGGATCTTAAAGCCCTGCCATCTGTGTGTGTGTGTGTGTGTTATAGTTTAGGATTCGCTCCCAACATGGATTAAGTTACGTTCTTCAGTATCGGATCTTAAAGCCCTGCCATCTGTGTGTGTGTGTGTGTTATAGTTTAGGATTCGCTCCCAACATGGATTAAGTTACGTTCTTCAGTATCGGATCTTAAAGCGCTACCATATATGTCTCTTAGTTTTTAGGGTTCCATCCAACGACAAATAAGACTAGCTTTTTCAGTAGAGGATCTTACAGCTATGCTCTCTCTGTGTGTTATTGTTTAGGGTTCGCCCCCGACATGGATTAATTTAGGTTCTTCATTAGGGATCTTAAAGCCCATCCATCTTTGTGTGTGAGGGTCAGGGTTCGATTAAATCATAAATTAGGCTGCGTTCTACAGTAAAGGATCTTAAAGCCCTGTCATCTGTGTGTGTTAGACTTAAGGTCCTCTTTCTTTTTCCACCGTACCAGATTTGCGTTGGAGTGCAGGGGATCGTACACTGATCTGATGAAAAAGCTCATCCAAAGTGGCGCCATATGTTAGATGACATTCCATTGTCCCTGTTGCGGTTGCTGGACTGCTTTCTGGACCCTTCTGGAATCTTCATTCAGCCGTATCTCATTGACGCCATGTCTTTTTACTGTTTACCCTCTGCATTTGACCACCATTTTGCTGTAGATGACCGCAGCCTTTTACGATCAGTTTGAGTTTGTCCACTCACTTCTTTAATCTTAAGGCACTCTTTGGCTTGGCTAACGGCTTCGACAACTTTCCATTTCCTACCCGTCTTTATGGTCGGTTGCACTGTCTTCACAATTGGGTCCTCGGAGTCTTCTAACATAGAGAGTAGCCTGGCTTTGCCACATTTATACTCTTCCAAGATGGATTTTAATGGGAGTCTCAACTTTGCTTTACGGCAGTACATTGCCACATCTGTAAGACCCGGACGTACCCCTAACCTCCTTCTGGTGAACTTATTGATCTTAGCTTCTATTGCAAGAAGATATCAATAACCAAAAAAAAAATCCAAAAAAAAAAAACCAAAACAAAAACAAAAACAGAAACAAACCAACAAACAAACAAACAAACAAACAAAACAACAACAAAAAAAAAACAAACCAAAAAACCAACGCTTGACAATGCTGATGTTAGCAGTGGAGATAAAGGTTAACAATTTGGGTTTCCAGATTTATGTCCAATTTAGTTTCTGGACGGTCACAGGGGGCGAAGAGAATGTAGGCCAAAGTTGTTATTATTTGACTAGCACGCAATTCGCGCTATCAACTTAACGCTTCAATCAGAGAAACGACAGGGAACTGAACCTCCACTGTTGTGTGTATTCGTCATGCATAATAATCTGATCCCACCCCCATAAGAACTTTGTCCTAGATTATTTACTAGTATCTGGGTTAAGTTGGGATTTAGTCAACTTTCTCTAGGGCTAACATTCTTGAGTTTGTAAGACTCTTTCTGAAATACGACCGGATTGTCACAAAGTTATTTGATCAATTGATTGTCTACTAACCCAAAACTCACGTGACCATAAGACTAAAATGACTTCTTTCCTAAAAAAGAGAATGTGGGAAATTTAATATATATTCCTCTTAAAAAATGATAAATCCCTCTAAAGTTTTCTTCCCGTCCATATTTGTTAAAGTGAAAATGCTCGTCTAACACACGTTGAGGATGAGTTATAGACATAAGGACGGTTTGTGGACCGATTTCCAGTGGATCTCTAGTTTATAGCTTCCAGCTCAACAACAAATCGATACACATATACATGTAGATAAAACGACTATTCAATACCAGTGAATAGCTTCGGCCTTAACAGAGCAGTTGTAGAACAATATAATTATGTGGACGTAGATAAACTGACGATTCATGACCAGCCAGAAGAAATTTGGCATACGTCACACGCATCGAGGAAATAAAATACATCTTTTAACTTCCCAAGACATTTTGTGTTCCTTTTTGACTCTTTCATTCCA
Source organism: Elysia crispata (assembly GCA_033675545.1). Lineage (NCBI taxonomy): Eukaryota > Metazoa > Mollusca > Gastropoda > Plakobranchidae > Elysia > Elysia crispata. Next base: position 43,613 of record JAWDGP010005280.1, on the reverse strand, counting down.
TTGCAATGTGTTGTGGTTGGTTAACCATTCAAATCTTTGCACAAGATTGCAAAAAATATTTACACATTCTCGCGCTAGAATCATCACAGCCAGTGGTTCTGATTAGAACACTGTAGCATAGGGCTCAATTAAAATAAGGTAGGATTTATTTGTACAGTTGAACTACTTTATAGAAACAACTAGACTTCGTTATTGTGTTTTTCTAAATTATTTGAAAGATAATCGCCATAAGATGAAATCTTTATTCACGCGTCAAATAAACAAGTTTATATCTAGTTAAATTATCAATAGAATATCTCGGAAGAGAATTTGAGGTGTAGACGATTTATCCTTTCGTTATAATTATTTTTGTACAGACTTTATGATTTACCCCTTCTTTATCTCGTCGAATATCAAAATTATCTCTCGGTGAATCAAGCTTTTTGTTGTGTCTACTAAAATAAAATAATTTTGATTCTAGAAAGATAGGAAGAAAGTATAAATGTTTGACTGAATCTAATCTGAACTATCAATTAGGACCAATGAAGGATTGAAGCAAAAATTTTAATAATTCTTTGAACTATCAGGCGGTGCAATACTCAATTTCATGTAAAGATAGATAGATAGATAGATGGATAGATAGATAGATAAGTAAATAGATAGATAGATAGATAGATAGATAGATAGATAGATAGATAGATAGATAGATAGATAGATTTGAATACATAGTTATTAAATCTTTCCTTTAAAAAAGAATTCGACTTGTTTACTCCAGTGTGCTCAGACCAAATTCAGCTGAGAGACTTTAATTGTTTAAATCACCACCTGCCAATGTAACCGTGTGTATCTTTACACTCTCTTCCACGTACTGAGGAAATAGATCATCCATATGTCACTGATAGTTCTGCTGCTGCTGATCTCATGCTGGACACCAGGTGGGGGTTTATATACACTAAGAATGTTACAGAATGGACCAAAATCTGTGATAAATGTATTTACCTCCCAGTAAGGAATATTTTGACTTTTTACAAAATAAGTGTTTAATATTATTTACACTTCCCTTGAATCTCAAATATAAAACTCATACTGACTCTTGATCATAGAAGTTGAATGGTTCACACCTCAAACCCAACGTTTGATTTTGGCAAGAAAACACTTAAAACATTGTTTGGCATTTATAGCTCCTGAATGTGGAGGAAGATTTCGTCTGTATTCTAAAATATTCTGTGACTAATGCTTCCATTTATTTGATTTATCACATTCTGTGGCTAATGCTTCCATTTATTTGATTTATCACATTCTGTGGCTAATGCTTCCATTTATTTGATTTATCACATTCTGTGGCTAATGCTTCCATTTATTTGATTTATCACATTCTGTGGCTAATGCTTCCATTTATTTGATTTATCACATTCTGTGACTAAGGCTTCCATTTATTTGATTTATCACATTCTGTGACTAAGGCTTCCATTTATTTGATTTATCATATTCTGTGGCTAATGCTTCCATTTATTTGATTTATCACATTCTGTGACTAATGCTTCCATTTATTTGATTTATCACATTCTGTGACTAATGCTTCCATTTATTTGATTTATCACATTCTGTGACTAAGGCTTCCATTTATTTGATTTATCACATTCTGTGACTAAGGCTTCCATTTATTTGATTTATCACATTCTGTGACTAAGGCTTCCATTTATTTGATTTATCATATTCTGTGACTAAGGCTTCCATTTATTTGATTTATCATATTCTGTGACTAATGCTTCCATTTATTTGATTTATCACATTCTGTGACTAATGCTTCCATTTATTTGATTTATCACATTCTGTGACTAATGCTTCCATTTATTTGATTTATCACATTCTGTGACTAATGCTTCCATTTATTTGATTTATCACATTCTGTGACTAATGCAGTTCAAAATGTTACTTTCCCGCTGATTCCTCGCTTTAAAAGTTGATTTTCTTTTTATCTCTCTCTCTCTCTCTCTCTCTCTCTCTCTCTCTCTCTCTCTCTCTCTCTCTCTCTTAATATTCTTTCCTCCTCTCTCTTTGTTTTCATCTTGCTCTTCTTTTCTTATTTCTCAATTTCTCGTTCCGATTTGCCTTTTCTTTTACGTGCTTTATTCATAATCTATTTCATTTTATATCTCATTTCATTGATTCTTTTATATGTATGGAAAAAACATCAACAACAACAAGACGTAGGTTCAATTAAATCAGCTACAAGACAAATTTTCGGTTTATATTTTTCTCTGATTTGCAAATTAACTTTGTTACAGTTTCACTTTTATTCCTCTCATTATTTGTATTGGCGTCTTCTGTAATTGTTTTTTTTCCTCTTTCCCGAGTATTTAAATTATTTCTGATACCATAGATGGACTTCTCATACGGGACAGAACAACTTAATTACTTCAAACTTAAGTTTGTCTCTTCGGAAGCTTGCTTAAGATTTGATTCTAGATGGTAGTTGAGTCTTTTGTTTATAGTGGTCCCTAGGGTTTTGCCTAAGAGGGGTGTTAACAATTTTGTTCTGTTAACTATGATAATGGGTCTACCGGTGACTTTTGTATAGGCATTACTATTAAGTGTTTGAGCTATATTTATACGGAGGCCATATGAGAGGTTTTATGCCATTTAAAAGATCTAATATTTTGTTTTTCAAGGATGAATGACATTGATTTATAATTTTGAAAGTTGCAGCCTCCTCTTCTCGTGTTGTTTTGCATGTGTTGTGGAGTGTACCTGTAGTTTCCAGTTCAGTATGTTCAATGTAACTGGCAGATTGTAGATCTCGATCATGTCTTCGCAAGTTTCTCGCTGGTCTAGTCTGCGACTTTCGTTTTTTATACATGAACCATTCTTGTGTTTTTACAAAATGGATGCAAGTTCTCATCGCTCGATATGAAGGAAAATTTTTCTCTGAATATTTCTGGTTTATCCTGGTCGTTGATAGAACTGGTTCATTACTTTATTTTATATCGGGTTATAATGACCATTTCTCCAACCCTTTTCTCTAAAACCATAATCTGGTTCCATGCTGCTTTTGGGTTATCTTGCATGTTAGGATTGTCCAACAAAAACTGAAAAAAAATAAACAGAAATTTGGGATAGATCTGTCTATAGATGGGTGTGTAAAGTCCGTGGAATTCATTTTCATGGTTGTTTGAATCTTCTTTCATACTTTACTCGTGCTTGTTCAACTCTTAAAATACAAAGATCGAATTCTTGTTTCATGTGATATCATTGTTTGTTCGTCTTTGTTACTCTCTGGAAATACAAAGAATAAATCGATATCCCGCTTAAGAACCTTGAGTGCTTGTAAGGGTGAAAAAGACTGGTAATAGTGCCTTAGCATTTTGCTATCCTGAAAAGGGTAGAGTCGAATAACACGTATTCTTTTCTCTGTTATCGAGAGGTAGAGGAGAGGCTTATTTTTTTATTATTATTGATTCAATACATCTGTAGAGAGAAATGTAATTATAAACTGATAAATAAAAAAAAAAAAAAGAATTATTTTGATTTATGATTATTAATAAACTGTTGAGAAAGGTAAGATACAAAAGAGAGTTTGTATTGAATTTTTAATAATCAAATAGTCATTTAAAGATCGATTTAATGGTAAAGGCGTATGAATAATTGGAGAGCATCAGTGCTTTCAACAACAACAAAAAAAAAGTTTAAAAAAGTAAAAAATGTCTGAGTGCACATGGCATAATTTGTATTGATAAAAAAAAACGAGTCGATCACCTCAATAATTGACTCAATGACTTGACAACTCAACAGACTTTCTCTGTGTCTTTCTAGTACAAGGAATAATCAAATGACTTGGAACGAACGAGTATCACACTCCACCTCAATAAAATGTGTTCAGCAAACTATATTTAACAGAGACAACTGTAACTTAAGTTTCATTCGTTCAACCGAAAGTTACGTGGCGCATTAAGACGTACTTTTGTATAACCCATTGCGATTTTTTGTAACCAGGACAGACTTGAAAATGTTGTTTGGCTTTATGAGGAAAATCAATGACCTGTCCATATAAGCCTGGTAATTTAACTGAATGATGAGGATTGATACTATAGGCATCTTTAGCAACAGATACACACACACACATACATACATACACGCATACATACTACAAGCTCTCTCTGGTGAGGTTTCTATATTTTTATCATTATAATAATTGATGAGATCCTCAACTTTATAAAAAGCTTCGTTATCTAAATAAAGGCTTGAAAGTTCCTGACTTGATTTTATTTTGTCACAAGTTAAGATAAATGTATGAATCAATTATATAACAACTAGAAAATTTTCTCTCATTCTCACTCCAGTCGAGCCAGCATGTGGTCCTGTGAGAGAAGGTCAGGAAACAACCTTGAGTTGTGATGTCAACACAGCAGGATGTTCTAGCAACACTTTATTGACTTGGACAGCTGGCGCTCGAGAAGCTGCTAGATGTACCAATAAGGGATGTTTCGGCAGAGACAGCGACATCTCTGCTACCCTTAGTTCTGCAGGCAAGTCTATACTGACCATCAACAGCGTGTCCAGGACTGATCCCTTCAACATGGAGGTCAAATGGACATGTGATACATGCGTCGGTAGCAAAATCACTGTCTGTGAGAAGCTGGAAGTCTATGGTGAGTTTACACATCATTCACTCTTTCTCACGTTTAAAAAAAAATATTCTTTTTCATTTTCTCTTTTACTTTACTGATAGACTTAAATTACTGCCAATAAAATGATCTAGGTCTCCGATATTTTTTCTTAAAATGCACTATGGACTTTGTAATCTGATTGAAACTCCCAGAGATTTGTATTTGCTGTACTTTATTCTCAGGTCGACTAAGCGATTGATGAAAATTTCAGGCATACTGTTTTCAGTACCAATTAGATCTGTGTAATACATACTTTGCTTCGTTCTAAATATTTCAGTTCTTTTCTTTTTAAATGAATTCACGTTTTTTTTTTTTTGTTATAAAAGTTCATTTTTTTCATACCAGTTAACTGCAGGAACGTAGAACTGGCGTTAAAGTATGAAGTAAAACATAAAAAGTATAAACTCTGTTATAACAAAGATTTGTCAGATAATGTTAAAACAGAAAATTGAATAGATCCCCTATATGGTTTCATAGCATTTTACCCCTGACCACGTTTTTATCTGTTTCACTACATTCAATAATTTCTTATATACCATACGCAACAACATATAGTGATATAAAATGGTGTCAAAGTTTAAAATCTACTTAGCATAATATCAAACTTTAAAAACCATTCAACCTCAACTTTATGGCAGGTCTATGAATTTTTGTATTGAATCAAAGGCACTGGAAATAAATACGCACATGATTCAAAAGTCTGCCCGTGTCCGAAGGGAAACAATCGTGAAAAGTTGAGTCGGAACTGCATTATTTTGCAGCACCTCTATGTCTACAGCTAAATCAAGTTGAGGTAAAACTGCAGATTTTTAGTGGACATAACAGGAAAGATTAATTGCACTAGAGGCATCTGAACTGGGAAAACAAACCAACAAAAAAAAAACAACAACCACACAGCAAAAAACAAACAATAATAACAACAAAACCAGCACCCCTCCCCTAACAAAACGAAAGAAAACGTTGAAGAAACAGTAAAAAAAGCAAATAGTCGTTCAAACAACAGGTCCGCTCGCCTTAACACTCGCCTTAATTTTCACCATGATAAAAACATAGATGACACACAGCGCATAACACAGAAACTTGAAGAAAATACAAAACCGGTAAGAAATCTAATCTCCGACTAGATCTACCTAGCACCAGTGCAGGAAGCTTACCTGATACCCATAGTGCACTGAGCCCCTCGGCCAGACGTGACTCTGTTTTGTGTGAACCATAGAAGACAAAAGATCAGATTTGCTCTGACACCATTGTTAAAACTTTACACCAAAGTGCCACTGACTCGCGTGAGTCTTACTATCGCAGCGATAACGTGGCTCTATATTTAGGCTAAAAGATTTAAAAGATTTACCCCCCCCCACACACACACACACACACACCAGCTGCTGAGAAGCAGCGGTAGGCATCTGGTATTTTTCATATAGTCGTGTCAACGCTGAAAATTAATGCTTGGGAATGATAACTGAATTGCGAATTCTCTCAGCCGATTTCAGTGAACCTCGGCGACAGACGACTGGCATATATTCACGCATTCTTTAGCCAATATTTGTATATCGCTCTGTCATTGTGTCAGGATTTGCATAAGGCCCGTAGGGCAGATTCTTCTTGAGACAAAATGGACTGATTTTAAAACATTGGACCTCGTCATCCTTCTCATAGTTACGTTCACCAATACCACGCGCAAACAAAAGAAGCTTGCAAACTTATTCCGAATTATCGCTTCAAAAAAACTCTGTACATCTGCTGTTCAGTTCGAAAGTAATGGCCTAAGATGTAGACAATTTTCAGAAACAATTGCGTGAGATGACGGAAAGAAATCAAATCTCACCTTGTCTTTCCTACATGCTTTAAAAAATACCCCACATCCCTTCTCTCTCGGCCGAAGTTAGGGGGGTGGGGGTGGGGCAACAGCGTTTTAGAGGGATCAATGCAAGCGTCATGGTCCGTTTCCATTTCCGGGGGCGACTTCTAGGTCAGATTCGATCGAGAGGAAAATTTCATCATGGAGAAATCGAGTCTTCTAGGGTAGTGTTTGTATCTGCTCCCCCTTACAATGGTATCGACCGTGAGTTTTTATTTGGTCGTCAAGACAGGCGTAGTTTGCAACAAAACACTTTGCGACATAGAAACATTGAATATCATTCATAAATTGCAGCATGAACATGATCGGTTTTTAACAAATATTATGGGCAGGGGGAAGAAATGTGGGTCGATGAGATGAGATGCCTGATGAATCTGCCCAAACTTAATGATCGTACGTTGTTTATGAAAAGTTTCAACTGGAAACCTTAAAAATATTGTTCGTCTGATGAGACCAAAATTGCTGGTTTGGTACAGTGGACATTTTCAATGCCTATTATGCGTTTTTAATCCAGCGCTCTCATCATCAACTATATTTAAGTTCCAATTCCAGGATGGACTGTGGGAATTTTTATTGTGCTTCACAGGAATATTGTCGAATATCTTTTACATTTTTTCTACAACTTTGAAGGTTCCTTTAAAATATTCAATTTTTTAACGGTCTCTTTCGGGACAGTCGATCATCTATGATATGATTTCTTGCTAACTGCATTCTGACAACAATAAATTTGACGCTGATTTGAACTTAACGGTGTCTTTACTCGGTTCCAGTCTTAATATCAGAAAAGCGTCCCACTCCCGTACAAGAAAAATGTTCCTTCGCATAATTTAATCTCCCCCAAAAAATATAGGACCCCCTTTTCAAAGGGGAAGTGCAAAGATAAATACGCTTTGCTCTTTGGGAATTAGCCAGTTCCTTTATAAATATAAGCGAAATGTTTTAGATAATAGAGAAATAGGTGCCGGTTTCTTCTGGGCCAATTGATATACGCGGTTAGAAATATCGCGAAATAAACCGCTGAAGTCCTCAAATGTCAATGGGATTATTTTATTATGGTCAGTCCTTTGATTCAAAAAGATTTAAATTAGTGGTCTCAGAACATAGCTAATTTTCGTTAAATAATGAACCTGGCCCCTTTTCTATTATTATTTACACAGATGTCTGTTGTGGAAAAAGTTGGGGAGGGGCATGCAGTGATCAGACAGCAACAGGATCATGGAGTGCAAAGGAAAGTCTTTATGCATTATTAATTCAAGGAACTGTTAGCTGCTCTCTTTTGCTGAAATTCTTTTGTGAAAAGTTCTGGACACCATATTAAATTGTATCCAGACAATGCGACAATGCACAACTCACAACGATAGTGTTGCAAAAGTGGACATTCCCGGTAAAAAAAACATTATCGCGGATAGAGAATTTCGGGTGGATAAGTGCGAAATGGAATCAACGGTAACCGAATCAATCTGTATTCAACAGATCAATTTGATCTTTGGTCAATTTCAAGTTGATCTTTTCGCTTTACTTTTAAAAAATCAGGTTCCCAGATCATGAAAGGCTTTTGCGGGTGCTTGAAACATTGATATCATGTTACTGGATTGGACGTTTTTCCATATGCTGTATACTTTTTCTCTGTTTAGTTTACTCCCAGTGGTTCTTCAAAACATGGACAAGGAAAAATTCGACGTGCCTGTGATTCTTTTAATGTTGACAATTCTAAGCTGGTGATCTAAAAAATTCCAGAACCTCATGAGACATTCATTTTTGCTCGATCTCCAACAACCAATTCTACAGAAACCACAATATCTGAAGCTACGCTAGCCTCTTTTCACGGAAAAAATGGAACTATTGGCCTTTCTCTTATCAGGAGACGCTTGCAAAACAGAGGCGTTCAGGGAAAGTCATCTTCTCGCTCAGCTTGGAGACCAACAACTAGGAAGTCATACGACTTTACGAGTCTTGATTTAGAAAATGGATACAATTTGCTGGCCAGTCACAAATGGATAACCTGTGCCCTATTAAGCACACCCTTCTAGGCTTTCTGACTGATTTGTTTACTACTTGTGGAAGCTATTAAATTGTGTCCCTAAACTCAGCAAGAGCAGCAATTGCCACTATTTAAGTTGACAAAGGTACTTCTATTAAGACATTTTTGCGCGGTGTTTTCAATGCTAGACATCAGCTTCCTCGATATACCTCTATATGGGATGTTACCATTCTGTTCAATTATTTGAAGCGAATCGCTCTTGTAAAAATTTAATCTCTAAAACAGTTGACATGTAAAGCCCCTGCCTTATTAAACTTTACTTTAGTTGTCCTCGCAACAAGCCCAACTTTTAATGCGTTTTCATGTTTGGCATCTCTACTTGTCTCATTTGGTACCATCAAAAAAACACTAACAGCAGATCTGTGTAAATCTCTGAATTCAGCGTATTTAACATTACTGTTTCATTTGTGCTGTTCTTTTTTTTTGTGTTTTGCATGATTTTTTCCAATATATTAATAAAAACCTGTGGCATTGTCAGACATCATCGAGTTACAAGAACAGGCTGACCGTGACTGAAAATTCGAGCAGGTCATATTATAGTGGCTACTCTAACTACACTGAAGTGATTACTTTATCAACCATGTTGACGTGTTTTTTGCCTTTTCCCCTCACTTTTTTATTTACTTTTGTTTTGATTGCATTTTTTTCCATTGCTCTGCTGACTGACAGCAACCTGTAAAGACTTCAAGAAACGAATTAGGCTTACAAGACACAGTGGATTTTTTCAAAGATATAAATACCAGGGACCAACTATCACTTTTAAGTGCAATATTATTCTTATCAAAATTCTCTTTACCTCAAACCTTTTCTTCCCCAGCCCCACCAGAGAGCCCATCCTGTACAATGAGGGAAGACACCGAGTCTGGAGATATCAAGTCTGTCACTGTCTCCTGCTCTACCAGTAAAGTTTATCCCAAGGCCAGGTGTAGGTTCTACAGAGTGAAGGATGTGAGTCATGTTGTCTGGTTGTACATGTAAAAACTTTGTATTGTTTATCTTGTTTACTTTAAACTTGTCGGGTTATAGGAATATCACATCAGTGTTTTAAAACTAGTCAACCTCTTCAGGAAAGAAAAATAAAAACAAAAACTTTTGACTGCAGGTAACCCAACAGTTTGTTCCACTTGTTGGATCTTACTCCTACTTCTTCCTTATTATATTCTTGTGGCAGTAGTACTTTGTATAGGTTTTTTTGTTTACACAAACCTTAAACAGCTTTAATAGTCAAGGATCTGGTTTCAAAGGATCTTTTAAGTAATGTCTTCTCCGTATGGGTATGTATAATTTAATTTAAATTTTTTTGCCATCCATCTATTAGTAAAAAACTTTTAGTAAGAGATGGATGAAGTAAACTATCACCATACGACTGTTAAAGTTTGCATATATAATCGCTGAACAAAAGGTCACCACAGACAAGAATGGGTGATGTGGGCGTTGGCCACACAAGTACAGTGGATCCTCTCATTTAAAATTTTTAAATTGTAGTAAAGCCAAATTACATCTGAAAATTTGTATCTAATCAAGGTATTTTTTAGAGATATAAAGAAGAAATGTTTTTAGATATGACCCATTGCCAAATAAGGCATATCTGTATACGTTACTGCAGTACATGAGACATAACGTTATGTCTAAACTACGGTTCTATCTATAATTTGGCACATTTATTAAAATGTAAATAATAAACAGACATGCACAATTTTATCTTGATTTATCAATTTGTTTTTAATTTACAGACTTCCAAAGTATGAAATCGATACTAAAATCGACCGTGAAAATCTATCATGAAATAAACCTTACAGGAAACTAATAATTTTTTTTATGGATCCACTGTGCTAAAGTTTTAGCAAGAGATAATATTTTTTTCATCATTATGCCACTTAAATCGATGTTATAAAGTATAATTATATGGAGAGATAGATAGATAAACAAAAAACATCCAAATTTTTTTTTATTTTAATTCTTGAGAAGAATTATAATAGAAATACCAGTTTTGGATTCATTAAGTTTACGAATCAATCTTAAAAAAGAGCAAGAACTTCTAACAAACACTGTGTGGCAGACACTAAGGAATGACATTGGGATTTTTTTTTACAATTTTATGTCTTCAGAGTGAAGGAAGTTTGACAGTTATCTTGTAAGGAAAAAAATTGAGTTAGATCTTTAAGAAGAAATTCTTGTGGATTATAAACAAAGATTAAACTTGTCTGTTAGATGGTCACTCTGAGAAAGGAAATGCCTTGCATTAGAAGTCTTAAACTGATGTTGGACGCATCAAAGATAGAGATTAAAAATGAATGGATTTTAGCGTGATGGCCAACAATCCAATTCTAGTAGAGAATATTAAATTAAAAGGGGAAAAATAATTATAAGGGAAACTACAGAAAAAAAAATAAAAAAGAAACACAGAAAAAAATATCTATTATAAGATCAGAATGAATTAAAAAAAAATATCTTAAATATATTAGCATTTGAGTGTTATAGACTAAGTATTCTGTATCAATTTATGCATTTTTTTTCGCAACTGCAAAAAGATAAGCGGATGTTTCACCAGGTGTGTCATGATAAACAATATATTAATAGAGATTAAACCGAGACACACACGCACACACACATGGGCCCAGAGAATGACAAAGAGATGAACATAAAGACCCAGATTGGGGATGAAAGAAAGATATAAAAAGAGATTCAGAGAAAGAGGATAGAAAGAAAAAAAATACAAAAAGGCAGAGACAGTGAGAGGAAGAGAAAAGGTAGAAAAGATGACGAAAGAGATAATAAGTGAGAAAAAGAGTTTAAAGGAATCAGAGAAAGGGAGAGAGTAGGGCGATGGAGACATAAGGAGCGAGAAAAGAGTGGAAGTCAGATTTTTTTAACGTTTTGCTCATCTGCCCAAGAGCTAAGAATAAAAAGAAACAAATTACAAAACCAAGAGGACAAATTAAGGTTAACGGATAAGTATTTAAACTATTTGTTACTTTAGCAGTGAATGTATTTCAGACAAACTACTGATTAAGCTCTATAGAAACAATGATGATCCATGAAGCTCATTTCACCGTTTTCTATCTCCACTTCCAGGGCAGTAACCCTGTAGAGATCCCCACCAACCCAGTCTACAGCCACACACCAACTGGTGAGACTCCAGTCTACTACAGGTCTCAATGCTCAGCCAGTGTGTCAGTCCAGGAGCTGGGGAGGGGACACACAGCTTTACAGGCTACATCTATCCTGGTGTGACAGGCGATCCCGCCAAGGTGACTGGGACACTGGCTGACAAAACTGTTACCCTCAGTAAGTGTGGTAGGATTTTCTGATGATAAAGGTAGCTACATTAAAACCTTGAGAGAATCATTACAAGATATTAGATGATAATTTAAGTTTGGCTCTGATTTTCATAATTTCCAAACTTTTGATATTGAGTCAGAGATAACAAGATAGCCACCTGAGCAATGGAAATGAAAGATCTTTAGTTTGGAACCCCTCTCGGACTCTGTGAATAATGAGAAGAATTCTGTTTTTGCTTCATAAACCAACTAGGGCCCATCTGTGAGTCAAACATAGCCAAGACATAATATTACACTAAATCATAACCTAAATCATAATCTGCATGTTTACTTCTCTACCAAGGTTCATTGTAAACTCAATAAGTTGTGAAATTATTTATGATCAAAGCTTTCAGCCCTGTCCCCTATCTGAGCGGCCACAATATAGTCTGTGATGCAAAAAATGCTGTACATGTATGTACATTGTATGTACACTGGGGTGACAGCATGAGCTGCATATTTTCGTTCTCTTTTTAAGCTGCATTTTCTTCGTGTACATTGTGTGTTGCCTTATGATTTAACTAACTTTTGACCACCTGTAGCTTGTTGCTGTCCTATCTGAAAGCCTTAGATTGTCATTTGCCAGCGGAATCACAAACCTCAACAACACATCCAATCTGTGTCCATGTCTGTTCATCTCTTATAAATTGTTCTACATTATTACGTCATCTACTCGTTTACCGCCAAATCAGCCATCGCTGTGACGCAGAGTAAGTCTGGTTGGCATTGGCGTTAGTAATTATTATTGTTTATTAATCTTGTTATCGAAAAAAAAACCCTAAAAGCAATAAATGCTACAAATATCACACTGAAAGTATAAATATTTTCTCAAAACCTAACGATATGTTGGTAACAGGAAATTTCTGAGACAACTCCAAAAACCATATCATCACCCATGTTTTAATTTTCCTACTCGAGGGTTACACACACACGCAAAAAAAAAAAAAGAGCGCGTGTGTATGTGTGTGTGTGCATAGAGAGAGAGAGAGTGAGAGAGAGAGAAAAATAGAAAGAGAGTGAGAGAAGGAGAGAGAGAGAGAGAGAGAGAGAGAGAGAGAGAGATCACAAGTTTCCTGTTGTAAACAATGCCTACTTTCTCTTACAGTAACTCAATCACAAGTTTCTCTGCTGTCAACTATACCTGCTTTCTCTTACAGTTGCACTATCTCCCAGTTTCTTGCTGTCAACTATACCTGCTTTCTCTTACAGTGACTCAATCACAAGTTTCTTGCTGTCAACTATACCTGCTTTCTCTTACAGTTGCACTATCTCCAGTTTCTTGCTGTCAACTATACCTGCTTTCTCTTACAGTGACTCCAATCACAAGTTACTTGCTGTCAACTATACCTGCTTTCTCTTACAGTTGCACTATCTCCAGTTTCTTGCTGTCAACTATAACTGCTTTCTCTTACAGTTGCACTATCTCCAGTTTCTTGCTGTCAACTATAACTGCTTTCTCTTACAGTGACACTATCTCAAGTTTTTTGCTGTAGAACGTGCTCAGGCAGTACCATCTCCTGTTTTCTTTCTATGTCTTCTATATAAAGCAGGACTATGACCATTATTCCTGCTATTGTTATCAGCAGCATCATCTCCAGTTGCCTGACATGTCTTCTAGTTTGCCGTTTGCCGTAGCAGTAAAGTCTTCAGTTTTCTCCCAATAACTGCACCTGCCCTCACCATCGTCAGTAGTTTCCTCAGATCAGTTTATTCCTGCCCTCACCATCATCAGTAGTTTCCTCAGATCAGCTTCTTCCTGCTTTCACCATCATCAGTAGTTTCCTCAGATCAGCTTCTTCCTGCTTTCACCATCATCAGTAGTTTCCTCAGATCAGTTTCTTCCTGCCCTCACCATCATCAGTAGTTTCCTCAGATCAGTTTCTTCCTGCCCTCACCATCATCAGTAGTTTCCTCAGATCAGCTTCTTCCTGCTTTCACCATCATCAGTAGTTTCCTCAGATCCATTTTCTTCCTGCCCTCACCATCATCAGTAGTTTCCTCAGATCAGCTTCTTCCTGCTTTCACCATCATCAGTAGTTTCCTCAGATCAGTTTCTTCCTGCTTTCACCATCATCAGTAGTTTCCTCAGATCAGCTTCTTCCTGCTTTCACCATCATCAGTAGTTTCCTCAGATCAGCTTCTTCCTGCAATCACCATCATCAGTAGTTTCCTCAGATCAATTTCTTCCTGCTTTCACCATCATCAGTAGTTTCCTCAGATCAGTTTCTTCCTACCCTCACCATCATCAGTAGTTTCCTCAGATCAGTTTCTTCCTGCTCTCACCATCATCAGTAGTTTCCTCAGATCAGCTTCTTCCTGCTTTCACCATCATCAGTAGTTTCCTCAGATCAGCTTCTTCCTGCCCTCACCATCATCAGTAGTTTCCTCAGATCAGTTTCCTCCTGCCCTCACCATCATCAGTAGTATCCTCAGATCAGTTTCTTCCTGCTTTCACCATCATCATTAGTTTCCTCAGATCAGCTTCTTCCTGCCCTCACCATCATCAGTAGTTTCCTCAGATCAGTTTCTTCCTGCTTTCACCATCATCAGTAATTTCCTCAGATCAGTTTCTTCCTGCTTTCACCATTATCAGTAGTTTCCTCAGATCAGTTTCTTCCTGCCCTCGTCATCATCAGTAGTTTCCTCAGATCAGTTTCTTCCTGCTTTCACCATTATCAGTAGTTTCCTCAGATCAGTTTCTTCCTGCCCTCACCATTATCAGTAGTTTCCTCAGATCAGTTTCTTCCTGCCTTCACCATCATCAGTAGTTTCCTCAGATCAGTTTCTTCCTGCCCTCACCATCATCAGTAGTTTTCTCAGATCAGCTTCTTCCTGCTTTCACCATCATCAGTAGTTTCCTCAGATCAGCTTCTTCCTGCCCTCACCATCATCAGTAGTTTCCTCAGATCAGTTTCTTCCTGCCCTCACCATCATCAGTAGTTTCCTCAGATCAGCTTCTTCCTGCTTTCACCATCATCAGTAGTTTCCTCAGATCAGTTTCTTCCTGCCCTCACCATCATCAGTAGTTTCCTCAGATCAGCTTCTTCCTGCTTTCACCATCATCAGTAGTTTCCTCAGATCAGTTTCTTCCTGCCCTCACCATCATCAGTAGTTTCCTCAGATCAGCTTCTTCCTGCTTTCACCATCATCAGTAGTTTCCTCAGATCAGTTTCTTCCTGCTTTCACCATCATCAGTAGTTTCCTCAGATCAGCTTCTTCCTGCCCTCACCATCATCAGTAGTTTCCTCAGATCAGCTTCTTCCTGCTTTCACCATCATCAGTAGTTTCCTCAGATCAGTTTCTTCCTGCTTTCACCATCATCAGTAGTTTCCTCAGATCAGTTTCTTCCTGACCTCACCATCATCAGTAGTTTCCTCAGATCAGCTTCTTCCTGCTTTCACCATCATCAGTAGTTTCCTCCAGATCAGATTCTTCCTTCTTTCACCATCATCACTAGTTTCCTCAGATCAGTTTCTTCCTGCTTTCACCATCATCAGTAGTTTCCTCAGATCAGTTTCTTCCTGCTTTCACCATCATCAGTAGTTTCCTCAGATCAGTTTCTTCCTGCTTTCACCATCATCAGTAGTTTCCTCAGATCAGTTTCTTCCTCCCCTCACCATCATCAGTAGTTTCCTCAGATCAGTTTCTTCCTGCCCTCACCATCATCAGTAGTTTCCTCAGATCAGTTTCTTCCTGCCCTCACCATCATCAGTAGTTTCCTCAGATCAGTTTCTTCCTGCTTTCACCATCATCAGTAGTTTCCTCAGATCAGTTTCTTCCTGCCCTCACCAGCATCAGTAGTTTCCTCAGATCAGTTTCTTCCTGCTTTCACCATCATCAGTAGTTTCCTCAGATCAGTTTCTTCCTGCTTTCACCATCATCAGTAGTTTCCTCAGATCAGTTTCTTCCTGCTTTCACCATCATCAGTAGTTTCCTCAGATCAGTTTCTTCCTGCTTTCACCATCATCAGTAGTTTCCTCAGATCAGTTTCTTCCTGCCCTCACCATCATCAGTAGTTTCCTCAGATCAGTTTCTTTCTGCTTTCACCATCATCAGTAGTTTCCTCAGATCCAGTTTCTTCCTGCTTTCACCATCATCAGTAGTTTCCTCAGATCAGTTTCTTCCTGCTTTCACCATCATCAGTAGTTTCCTCAGATCAGTTTCTTCCTGCTTTCACCATCATCAGTAGTTTCCTCAGATCAGCTTCTTCCTGCTTTCACCATCATCAGTAGTTTCCTCAGATCAGTTTCTTCCTGCCCTCACCATCATCAGTAGTTTCCTCAGATCAGTTTCTTCCTGCTTTCACCATCATCAGTAGTTTCCTCAGATCAGTTTCTTCCTGCTTTCACCATCATCAGTAGTTTCCTCAGATCAGTTTCTTCCTGCTTTCACCATCATCAGTAGTTTCCTCAGATCAGCTTCTTCCTGCTTTCACCATCATCAGTAGTTTCCTCAGATCAGTTTCTTCCTGCCCTCACCATCATCAGTAGTTTCCTCAGATCAGTTTCTTCCTGCTTTCACCATCATCAGTAGTTTCCTCAGATCAGTTTCTTCCTGCTTTCACCATCATCAGTAGTTTCCTCAGATCAGCTTCTTCCTGCCCTCACTATCATCAGTATTTTCCTCAGATCAGTTTCTTCCTGCTTTCACCATCATCAGTAGTTTCCTCAGATCAGGTTCTTCCTGCCCTCACCATCATCAGTAGTTTCCTCAGATCAGCTTCTTCCTGCTTTCACCATCATCAGTAGTTTCCTCAGATCAGTTTCTTCCTGCTTTCACCATCATCAGTAGTTTCCTCAGATCAGTTTCTTCCTGCTTTCACCATCATCAGTAGTTTCCTCAGATCAGTTTCTTCCTGCCCTAACCATCATCAGTAGTTTCCTCAGATCAGTTTCTTCCTGCTTTCACCATCATCAGTAGTTTCCTCAGATCAGTTTCTTCCTGCTTTCACCATCATCAGTAGTTTCCTCAGATCAGTTTCTTCCTGCTTTCACCATCATCAGTAGTTTCCTCAGATCAGCTTCTTCCTGCCCTCACCATCATCAGTAGTTTCCTCAGATCAGTTTCTTCCTGCTTTCACCATCATCAGTAGTTTCCTCAGATCAGTTTCTTCCTGCCCTCACCATTATCAGTAGTTTCCTCAGATCAGCTTCTTCCTGCCCTCACCATCATCAGTAGTTTCCTCAGATCAGTTTCTTCCTGCCCTCACCATCATCAGTAGTTTCCTCAGATCAGTTTCTTCCTGCTTTCACCATCATCAGTAGTTTCCTCAGATCAGTTTCTTCCTGCCCTCACCATCATCAGTAGTTTCCTCAGATCAGCTTCTTCCTGCCCTCACCATCATCAGTAGTTTCCTCAGATCAGTTTCTTCCTGCCCTCACCATCATCAGTAGTTTCCTCAGATCAGTTTCTTCCTGCCCTCACCATTATCAGTAGTTTCCTCAGATCAGTTTCTTCCTGCCCTCACCATCACAGTAGTTTCCTCAGATCAGTTTCTTCCTGCTTTCACCATCATCAGTAGTTTCCTCAGATCAGTTTCTTCCTGCTTTCACCATCATCAGTAGTTTCCTCAGATCAGTTTCTTCCTGCTTTCACCATCATCAGTAGTTTCCTCAGATCAGTTTCTTCCTGCCCTCACCATCATCAGTAGTTTCCTCAGATCAGTTTCTTCCTGCTTTCACCATCATCAGTAGTTTCCTCAGATCAGTTTCTTCCTGCCCTCACCATCATCAGTAGTTTCCTCAGATCAGTTTCTTCCTGCCCTCACCATCATCAGTAGTTTCCTCAGATCAGTTTCTTCCTGCTTTCACCATCATCAGTAGTTTCCTCAGATCAGTTTCTTCCTGCTTTCACCATCATCAGTAGTTTCCTCAGATCAGTTTCTTCCTGCTTTCACCATCATCAGTAGTTTCCTCAGATCAGTTTCTTCCTGCTTTCACCATCATCAGTAGTTTCCTCCAGATCAGTTTCTTCCTGCCCTCAGCATCATCAGTAGTTTCCTCAGATCAGTTTCTTCCTGCTTTCACCATCATCAGTAGTTTCCTCAGATCAGTTTCTTCCTGCTTTCACCATCATCAGTAGTTTCCTCAGATCAGTTTCTTCCTGCCCTCACCATCATCAGTAGTTTCCTCAGATCAGTTTCTTCCTGCTTTCACCATCATCAGTAGTTTCCTCAGATCAGTTTCTTCCTGCTTTCACCATCATCAGTAGTTTCCTCAGATCAGTTTCTTCCTGCCCTCACCATCATCAGTAGTTTCCTCAGATCAGTTTCTTCCTGCCTTCACCATCATCAGTAGTTTCCTCAGATCAGTTTCTTCCTGCCCTCACCATCATCAGTAGTTTCCTCAGATCAGTTTCTTCCTGCTTTCACCATCATCAGTAGTTTCCTCAGATCAGTTTCTTCCTGCTTTCACCATTATCAGTAGTTTCCTCAGATCAGTTTCTTCCTGACCTCACCATCATCAGTAGTTTCCTCAGATCAGCTTCTTCCTGCCCTCACCATCATCAGTAGTTTCCTCAGATCAGCTTCTTCCTGCTTTCACCATCATCAGTAGTTTCCTCAGATCAGCTTCTTCCTGCCCTCACCATCATCAGTAGTTTCCTCAGATCAGCTTCTTCCTGCCCTCACCATCATCAGTAGTTTCCTCAGATCAGCTTCTTCCTGCCCTCACCATCATCAGTAGTTTCCTCAGATCAGCTTCTTCCTGCTTTCACCATCATGAGTAGTTCCTAAGATCAGCTTCTTCCTGCTTTCACCAGAATCAGTGTCATCAGTTACCTCCTGGGGACTGTGTCTGCTGCTTCTGACCAGTTAGCTGCTGAAAAAAATTCTACATGTTTGTTAATGCCAGGATAAATCTTATTCCGGGTTGGTGTGCCAAGCTGGTAGGCTTTCTTATGACATCAACTCAAAGTGCATTTTATATTTTATTATGTCATTTCCTTTCAGCTATAGGTTGGACAAATTTAAAAATTTCAAAACACAATAGTTTGTTAATTTTTTACAAGTCAGAGGGAAAAATCCTGGAACAATAAGGCAATTTTATTCTTGAAAAGTTGTGGAACCCTTTCCTATTCTGTCTGCTTGTCTTTCTGTCTGTCTGTCTGTCTGTCTCTCTTTCCGTCTCTCTTTCTCTCTCTCTCTCTCTCTCTCTCTCTCTCTCTCTCTCTCTCCATAAGTGTAACTGTGAGCTAAAAATGCTTTGAAAAACTATTGTCCAGATTTTAACCATAATAAAGTTCTGACAACAAATGTGCAAGGAGTAGGTTTAATATAAGATCTATAGTTAAAATTTTTTTTTAATTTACAAGGTGAAACTATGCAGATCATGTTATCTCTAAAACGTGGCAGGGACAGACGCCAGTTAAATGTTGTTTCTCATGACACTTCAGTTTCCTCTTTGTTTTCCTCAGGTTTCTCTCAAGCCTCCCATAGCTGCTTCCCTGAGGCGGTACAAGGTTACTTCCTGGAGGAATCTACCACTTGTACCTGCAGCCTCTCATCTGCTGGTCACCCCAGGGGCAGGGCACATTGGTACAAGGGAGGTCAGCAAGTTGGGTCTAGCAAGACTCTAGTTGTGACACGTGACAAAAACAGTAAGTCTTGCGATGATAATGTTTCGAATCAGTTGTAAGATGATGATAATAAATTCTTTGCTTTTGTTGTATAGTCTACATTAAGTCTACCCTTGGAATTTACTATTACTTAAGTTTCCCAAACAACGTTTGATTCAAATCGTCTAGCCATGATGGAGATTAGCCTAGGGTTATGGAGGTTCAAGACCAAAATATTTTGTCCAGAGATTTTATGGTTTATTAAAATTTTTTGGATGGATTGGTTATTGATATCATATGCCGTATCCCTGTCACCTCTCCCCATTTTATCCCCCATTTTCTATGCTGTTTTTACCATTGTGCTGGAATAAAAAAATAAAGGCAAAACCAGATTTTGTGGAGCTGCCCCCTTCATCCTCACAACAGACAGACAAAATAGTGTACACTACAACATGTGAGAGGTTCTGGGTCTTCAAAAATCTTGCTCCTTCTCCTCATCAGGGAATCATCCCTCACTGGCAAAATAAAAATGTGGTAAAGTCCTGAGGAGTTCAAACAAGTGTCAATATTCAGTTGAGGCTGCGCCTTGGCTGTGACTCCTTACCACAGCGCCACAAAAGCTGCAGATAAAAGCGTATCTTTTGAGGTGGTAAATATAAATAATGAAAAAGTAACGTAAAGTTATAAAATGTTCAGCATGTCCATAGCTTCAACTGCTTTGCTGATGTTGTTGGCACTTTCGACATGCCTGTTTGTACGGTGAAGCAAATAATCACAAAAGGAAAACCAGATTAGCTGGTTAGGTTAAATTTTTTATTCACAGAGCCTGATCTTCCACCTGAAACCGAAATCCGAGTTTGGTTCATCCCACTGGTAGGAACACTGTGTGTACTGCTAATTCGGGACCCATGTTCATTTAACTTTTATAATTTAGAGTCACAAAATGATATCTGTTCATGTTTAAAGTCCTTTAGCAGATCTTCTTAAAATGGAAGAATTTCTTTCCGAGCGATGTGGTTTTGATCAGCCAAAATTCTCCAATCAATACAATGTACAGGAAAACTAAGTTGATGAGCTACCGAGACACAGTGAATGTCTACATTGAATGTGAAGTAAACTAAGAAAAATCTTGCTGATTTCGGGAAAGCAAAAATTATGCTTCCTCTTTTTATCAAAGACAAGGAGGTTGAGCAAGTTCAAATGTATAAACATTAAGGACTTGTCTTTTAAAAGAAAAAAAGATATGAGAGAAATTAAATACTTACTTCTGGCATTTTGAAAGAAATTTCAAGTTTGTCACGCCAATAACATGCTTGTTGGTGGTTTTTTGGTTTTAAAAAGTGGTAATGGAGAATCAGCTTTGTTATGTTTAATGGGGAGGTGATGGAAGTAAATCAATATCAATTAAGATTAATTAATTATCTGTCAGACCTACCAACATTACGAATTGGCCTTAATTTATTACAGTGAGGTACACAAATTTAAGGGGTAGGAGAAGTTCCCGACGATTACGGCGATTTGAAAAACACATAGGAAAACGTTCTTACTTTTTTCCGATTTTGATGTGGTCCGATTTGATGCTGTTCCAATGAACAGTTCATATTTCTTAGTTCCAGATAGAAATATCGAAACTCTTATATTATCGCCCACTCATTAAGGCGGATTTGACTGCTCTTATTGTGGTCAATCCAACTTTGGTACTTAATTGTTTTCAGTTCAAGATTTATCGATATTTATTTTTAATGAGCGTCTGTTTTCTTTTTTTTTTTTTCTTTTTCTTCAATTCATTGTGCTGAATGGCATGAACATAAGACGGAAAATCGCAAAAAACATTCACTATGACCAAAATTCTATTTAATTATTTTGACTAAAATCTTAAGCAAATTTCTAATACTATACCTTATGATATTATTGATATCTTAACTGTATGATGGATGTCTGGGGAAGAAGATCTTTGTAAGTCAGTGGGGAAGATCTAGTAATCTGGACTATTTTATAGTTAATATTAGTTGTAACCAAAATTGGTCTGTTCTTTCCTAGCACTGAAGTATACTTTAATTAATGTCAAAGCAAGATGTAAGAACAAAGCCTTGAACGTTTTACACTATACTCCAGTTTATTGTGTCTGGAGCGTAAATATTCTAAAACCATTCTAAAAACACCTAGTCAACATAAACTCGTTTAATGACACACTATCAGAAAATTTACATGAAATCTGCTAAGATTGTTCAGTAAACCCCCACAGAATTCTTACAGCATAAATATCAATAGTTTAGTCACGCAAAGTTCTTTAGCATTTTCTTCTTTTCCAATTCACTTTGCGTGTGATGTCCATTTTATTCATCATAATCTCAATAATTATAGTTTTTGTGAAGCAAGTCTTAACACACCTGCTCATAATAAATGTTTGCATACATTTATATCAAGATTCTGTTTCAGTTTCTCATTGGGTTCTCATATAGAGTGAATCACTGTCAGATCATAATTATAAAAATGACTTTAAAAAAATGATAAGTTTATTAGGAAGTGTATAAGCTGCTATTTTAGCTATGCCTTAAGCTTCGAGCTAAAGGCATTCAAGCCGCAGCTTATGGCCTCCATGGCATGTAGCCTCGAAATGCTCAGTATTTGTTGCTAAACATGACCAATTCATTTCTGCATGTTTAACCATCATAAACCTAACAACAGACATCGATTCGTTCACTTTGAAATCAAAGATCAATAAGGAACTAAGAGGGTAAGATCCTTCAGACATTGACCAAAAAAGGCTGTGGTCACCACGCCTCTATTTGCGTCTAAACATCTTCTAATAAACAGGTCTTAAAACATGATACTGGAGTTGAGTCTTTCACAGTCTCCCACCGACCTAGCGATGCAGGCTTAGAAATCGGTTACCAATTCAGATCTTGCGTAGGGTGTTTTCTGTAGGATGCTCCGCTTACCTTTCTTTGTAATAACGATTGCAATTCATGTAAATATCCAAATGTAACAATCCTACACATAAAAACATACTTGCAATAGAGATACAAAATGCCTTGATTCAAATCAGTCACCAAAGCATTTTATTTTTCAACCCGCCAATATATGAAAATCAGGATCAAGTGTAAGAAGTATGCTCTTCAAGTTCGGCAATGCTTTGAAAGGATTTGATCACATTTTAATGAGACAAACAAAGAAACAGAACAAAAAAAAAGGTAAAACAAGTAATAACTCACCCTCTTTCCATGAATACTATATCAGAATTATAACTTGGTGTGGAAGCTTTAGGATATTTAAAATAAGGCTTGACTAATAGCAATATTATTTCAATGAATTCTTTCAACGTCCCATTGAATATTCAGACAGCCGACTCATTTTTTATTTTTTTATTTTTATAAAAAATTTATGCTTGAATTAGGGATGGATGAAATTGTTTTGAAATGGGAGGCGGGGTGGGTGGGGGGGGGGGGGGAGAGAGGGTTCTGAGGATTGTGTGACGAAGCTATGAGAGTGTGCATCTTTTGGTGGGTTTGAGGGCATGCCACCCCCACCCCCCCCCACAAAAAAATTTTTGAAGAAAAATGGTGCAAAAGCTGTGCATTTCGGTGAAATTAGGCATGTGGTTTTTGAAGGTATTCAAAGGCATGACTTTTTGTTTTATTTATGAACAAGAAAAAGGCGTGAAGATTCAGTGTCTTTTGTTTTGTCATGGAGCATTTTTTATATTTATTTGTTTTTCATGGGGGTGCTCAAGCACCCTAAGCACCCCCCTAGATCCGACATGTTGCATAATTGTGGTTAAAAACAATACCATCCATATTTATTCATGCATTTTTAATATGTACCAGATCATTCTTTCTCAGGTAAAAGAGAGCACATTTATAAGAGTATATTTGTAATCATACAGCAGTAGTCTCTGTGAGAAGGCTGATTACATGTATTACACGTTGAGTTGTTTATGATCTTCTGGTTAACCCTTATAAGTTTGTTGTATGGAAATTTTCCTTTTGAAAAATATATATTTTTTTTTCTACTCCAACCCAGTCATAAAACAGTCAACGCTTTAATTCTAGTTGCCTATAAAATAAAGAGAAATTCAATAAGATTATTATATCGACTCTAACAAAATTCAGGTTATGGTATGCATCACTCCAGCCAAAATCTTGACCACTGTTGGTTACTAGTAAGCTCAAACTCAAGGTTATGCCCCCAAAGAAAACACGTAGATCTACATGGGAATCTTCAAAAGTTCAAAATCGAAAGCACTTAAAAACTTTACCGTAGTGGCAGGCCATATTTTCAAGTTCAGTGTTATCCGTGGCGTCATGCTTGTCAATTCTGGGTCAATGCTCTGCTAATCATATTTGTTCAGATCAGTTATATTTTTGTTTGTTTGTTTTTTTCCGATGATTTAACCAGTAGTGGTAGAAATAGAAGACTGAGTAACTGATTGCCTATAGCCTATAACGGTTGTACCAGATGGGTGTTTTATGTTGACATAATAAGGTCTCATCTAATTAGCTACACCGTAACGGTTATATCAGTTGGGTGTTTTATGTTTGGACAATCGAGCTGTCACCTAATAGGGTACTCTGTGACGGTTATGCCATATGGGTGTTTCATGTTGTGATAATCATCTCTCACCAAATTGGCTACACCATAACGTTTATGCCATATAGGTGTTTCATGTTTGGACAATCAGCTGTTACCTAATAGGGTACTCTGAGACAGTTGTGCCATATGGGTGTTTCATGTTTTGGACAATCAGCTGCCACCTAATAGGGTACTCTGTGACGGTTTATACCATAATGGTGTTTCAAGTTGGGACAATCAGCTGTCACCTAATGGGTACTCTGTGATGGTTATACCATACTGGTGTTTCATGTTTGGACAATCAGCTGCCACATAATAGGGTACGCTGCGACGGTTAAACCATATTGGTGTTTCATGTTGGGACAATCAGCTGTCATCTAATAGGGTACTCTGTGACGGTTATACCATATTGTTGTTTCATGTTGGGACAATCAGCTGTCACCTAATAGGGTACACCGTAGTCATTGGGTGCTTCATGCTGGAACAATCAGCTCTCGCATAATAGACCACACTGAGACGGTTAAATTATTTGGGTGCTTCATGTTGGGACAATCGACTCTCACCTAATTGGCTACACTGTAGCGACTAAGTCGGTTATACCAGTTGGATGTTTTATACTGTTTGTTTTACGTCTTGGTGTCTCAAGTCTTTTGATTAGCCTTGAACTTGCCTCTACTGTCTCAGTATTCTTACCGTTTTCTCATCTCTCTCCCCAGATCTTGAACATATCTACAAATGTAAAGCAGTGTCTGACTTAGGGCAGAAGGTGGGATCAACTCTGACAGCAAAGTTTGCATGTAAGGAAAGATAGAGAGGATAACAGAAGGTTATTTCTCTAAAATGAGCTTGATAGATTTGGAACAAGTAACAATATTGTTCAATAGAATTTTTTTTTTCTAGATATAGAGAATTGGTACATCTGCTAAGCTCTATCTTGCAGAAAATTGTGCTAAAAGGCCAGAGGTCAACTTTTACTGTATCAACAACAGCTATCCATTATCAATATGTCTCAGGCAGAATGAACTGTCTGCATTAATTATTTCCACAGTTGATAGAAAATTGATCCTGATGATTATTTTCAGGTACAGCCGAGAAATATTGTAGTTGGCATTATCAATAATTAATTATTAATTATGTTTTTTTCCTCAAGTATCCAACTTTGGTTTTTTTCCAAGATACTTATCTTTAATATTTCCTAATATAATTCTAAGAAGTCATTCCTGGCTTACACTATCATTTTAAAAACCTAATCACAACAGGTAGGGCCGAAGTTTTCCTCGTTATAGCTCTGCTCTGGAAGTTGATCATGTGATATTGTTCCTTGTAAATAGCATATTATAGTGTAGTTAGAAAAGTCCATAAATAAGCCTCAATTCTAGAATAAATTCTGCATGGGTCCAAACTTTATCATCTGGCACCTGTATGTCCATACGTGATCAATATTTTGACGCTTCGTTTCATATTGTCCTATGCTCAGCCTGCTATGTTTGACATTTTGTTGATAGCTAGAGGATTGATTTCTTTCTTTAATTTAACAGACATTTCAGTTTTGGATCAGGTTTGATAATGCTGTAATGCATAAAAATTAGGATGCATCTTCACAGAGCAAAAAGAAAAAACAACAAAAACAAAAACAAACTAACAAACATTTTCATTTTGATGTTTTGACATCGGTCTTAGTTTGAATGATTGCATGTATAACTTTTTGTAGATAAAATTAAAATGATTTTTTTGTTTCTTATAGAGAGACATCTTATTTGTTTGAATAGAAAAAAGTCTACGTGTGAACCTTACACACTTTGTTCAAATGAAAGCTAAGAGGCGCCTGTTTAATTTTTAAAAGACACTGAGGTCATTTTGTCCCAGATACTTCAAATACCTCTCCTCAGACCAAACCATCACTTTGCGTGCCAGAGATGAACCACTCATGTTTGTTTTAACAACAGACCATAAAAGCTTTTGTATAAGCACCCCATGTTGCCAAGTATGAGTTGGCCCCTTCTTATATGGAAAGGTAGAATTGACACATGATTGCTTTCATGTCGAACAAATAGACTATTAGGATTTATGATGTATGGATTCAGCTAGTTCTTTATGATTGTGTAGATGCAAGATAAAAGAAAGTGCTGATCATACTGTAATGCAAAACCATAATTTTTTTGTCTGAGTTGCAAATTGTTTCATGCATGCATTAACAAATAAATTTCGTAGATGGGAATCAGCCACAGATCTAAATATAGATTAGAACTCTCAAAATCGTCTCTCAGCGACAATTAAGTTTAAGCCTGGAGGTCCGCATGTCTCCTTACCGACAAGCGTCATCAGTGAATCAATCACTGTCAGAAGCGCTCTGCTGACGGTGCTTTGCACTGTGAATGGATGTGTCCACTATTTTGTGCACTGCACTTTGATGCGTAATAAAAAAATAATTTGTCGTTGTTTAACAAGCTGCAGTCAAATTGTTTAATGTTCTACACCAGTTTCCTCTAGACATTAGATCTATCAACTCTGACTCTGTTTTGTGATTTTTGTGAAATTCCCGCCTTTTTATCTTTAAAATATGCTATCTTGGAGCTTCGCTATGCTTACTTAGTTTATTATTGCTACGTTTTTAAGAGGAAGGCTTTGGGGATGAGCATGTAGCTCCTCATTCTCATATGTGGAGAGAGGAAAATAAATTAATAAGAATTTCTTTTAATGGGGACTAAGACTTTCTTTCAGAGTGGAAATAAATCACAAGTCGCTAGTTATAACCATTGCAAGCACCCACGTTTAATTAAGGTAGAGCTGAATAAAGCAGCACTCCCATATCTACACATTCTGCTAGATATACTTTTTAAATATCACAAACATCTAGAGGAAACTCATACAATATGGACGTTAAAATTACAACAGAAGAATGTAAGCATCTAGCTGAGTGAGGGAAAACTCAAAACACAGAGGCGAAGTGGCAGTAATCACAAATATTGATAGAAAAACTTCAGACAGAGTAAGGGTTTTTTGTTTTTTGTGAGAGGAGTTGGGGCAAGGATAGACATTGGGGAGAAGAAGAAAATACAGAAAATGCTTGATCACAAATAAAAGGGGTAGAATTAACATTTAGATCGGGACCAGTAGCTTCATACACCTTAAACGTACCACAACAGATCATTCGTAAGCAATCATTATCACAAACGCCCGGTACATGAAACAAAAACGTCTATGAAGAACTCGCAACTATAGTCACCTCTAGAATCCAAGCCTGCACATATACAACTTCTTGTGAGTCACACTAAAACTCAAGTTTGATCAATTAAATGAGGCATTTGCTCAAGTTCTTAAACACATTTCACATACAAAATCTGCAAAGGAACAGTCAATCACAAATATCCAGGCAACCACGGATAATTCCTTGGCCACACAAAGGAGGCAGTTTCCAAATAAATCAGTTCCCAGCACATTCTGAGACACCATTGCACTCCACATATTTTGCAAAACAGAAGACAATTAGGCCTGCTTGGAGAACAAGGAACAGAGGCTTCACATCAAACATAGAAAAACTTGGAGCCTCTGGCATTTTACATAAAGAGATTAAAATGTATAATATTTTGTCGTTACACCTTAGTATTCTCTCTCGCTTGACTGTTAATAGCACAAAACCTTTTGAAGTCGCACCAGTAAACACATCTAGTCTAAGATTAAACACTTTTTAAATGTATGGCCGGAATATACATCTGATTCATTGGTCTTAGAGAGTGTTACAGGTTGTAAAATCAACTTTGTGACTCCCTCGGCAAGCAATGTTGCCTCGCCCGTAGACTTTACGGCGAGAGGAAATGGCAGCACTACAGTGTGTGATTAAAGACTTTCTACGTGATGGGGTGATAGTGGAGTGTGATCGAGAGGATAATGATTATGTAAACACTGTTTTTATGCGTGCAAAGAGGGAAATCAGGGACGTAGTAAATTAGTATAGGATGATCCTCAACGTTAAAGAACTCAATCATCATGTTCAGTATAAATATTTTAAAATGGACTCCCTCGAATCCTGCTTAAACCTGATTGAACAGGATTTCTTTATGGCCAGCATAGATATGGAGGATGCCTATGACTCTTTCCCCGTACACCCGGATTACACGAAATATTTGAAGTTTATAGTTAATGAGAGACTCTTAAAATATATTGTTTTGCCACAAGGATACAGCGACAGTCCCCAAATGTTTACAGAGCTTACAAAACCAATAGTTTCCCACTTTCATGAGCAAGGCATTTTGTGCAGCTTATATATTGATGACCTTTATATTCAGGGATCTAGCTTTGATGGATGTCACCAAAATGTTGAGTACGCAAGTTCGTTGCTTAAAAGGTTGGGTTTTGACATAACTTCGAAATCGAATGTAATTCATAGAAAATGAAACATCTAGGATTTGTGTTCGACTCTAAAGCTATGAGGTCTCGCTCGGCCCAGATAAGAAGAAAAACATACGAGAAATGCTCCTCGACATTCTTTACACAGATAGATCTAATTCAGTCAGAAGGTTGGCTCAAGTGATTCGTGCATTAGTTGTATGTTTTCCTCCCACTCAAAATGGGCAATTGTTATGTAGAAACTTAGAGACCTTAAAAGAAAGAAATTAATCTTAGAGCCACCATACGCTGTCTGTAAATCAGATGCATCAGGATATGCTTGGGGCGCGATAATGAATGGCGTAGCAACTCATGGTATGTGGAGTGATGGCGAACGTAAAGACCACATAAATGAGCTTGAGTTAAAGGCGGCCTTGTTCGGAATTCAATCGCTTTGTTGCGACCTCCATCACTGCCGTATTAGAATAGAAATAGGTGATACGACAGCAGTGTCGTATATCTACCACATGGGTGGGACACATTCTTTCGCTTGCAATGCATTTACTCGGGAACTGCTTCTATGGTGCAAAGCTCGTTCTGTTTGGCTCTTGGCATGCCACTTCGCAAGAAAAGATAATAGTGCTGCTGATAGCTACAGCAGAAAAACGTCCATTCATACTAAGTCTTGTTTGTTAAACACAGGCCGCACTTGTATGGCCAAGATTCTTCTGGAATCTCCGACTTAGTTCTAGCATCGTAATAATCTCGTCACTCCTTGTTTACCTTTGTTTTGATTGGTTGCTAATTGCTAATGACGTGTACCAAGAATATTCTCTTACGATTTATGTAATTCATTTTCTGGATGATTCGACGAGATTTTGTATAATTAAGAGTCGAAATTATGTTCAGTCAGTCAACATCAAGTCAACCTACAGTGAATTTAAGAGTCTATTTACAGTGAGTTTAAGAGTGTACAGTGAATATAGAGTCAAGCTCTTGTGTTGGATTAAACAGTTTGTAATTTTTACTTGCGGACTTCAGACTTATTTTCTTCGGCCGAGTCGTGTGATTGGCTGTGTATATTTTCAAACCCCAAGACAAACAGAGCCTAACAGACCACCCCATCACAATCTCTTACAGCAAGGTTCCTTATCAACACGCTCCTCAAGACTGCTTCACCTAAGTCTCCACCATCGGTCATAACCCTCAACGCATATGGGGAAGTCAGACGTTCATGCGTCTTTAATTGTCTCCGACATTGTTTAAAATGCACGACGTTCGTCTACAAAACTGTTCATCAGTACTCACTCCCCTCATGACGGTGTGACGCAGGATACACCAGCAAGGTGGACTAAGCTTATCCTCATGAAATCAGGAATTGATACAAAGGTTTTCAAACCGCATAGCACGAGAGCTGCGGCGCCTTCTGCTGCAGTGCGAAGCACGGATATTTCACTGGTTCTGCAAACTGCAGGATGGTCTAGAGAAAGAACTCTTTCTATGTTTTACAACGGGCCAATTCAAAGAGATGATGCTAGATCTCAGTTTGCTGCCAGTGTTCTTAGCTTGAAACCTGTCTTGCTTTGAAGTTCCAGGTGAGGCCTCATGAATATCAAGCAGGACGACAGAATTGGTAAATTAGACGAATTTTAACTGTAAAATAAAATATAATTGTAGTTCTGTGGTCCTGTAATATTCAGAGAGCTCATCTGCCCTCCCTTCTTGTTAAAATTATACATGCTTAAAGTGTAAATTCGAATATAAAGAGCTCGTTTAGGTTACTACTAAGGCTTGTGGATCTATCAATGTATTGGCCTGGCGTTGGTAAGTTCTGCCTGGCAAGAATGGACTGACAGCTGTCTCGCTGTTCAAGAGTGACGCATGCGTGAAGAGCACATTCCTTCCAGATGAGCCCTCTGAATATTACAGGACGACAGAACTACAATTATACTTCATTTTACAGGTAAAATTCGTCTAATTTACCAATTATGTAAATTATTATTTTATCATCACTGTTAAATAACTTTGTGTCACACCGTTCTATACCCCTAGTTATGTAAATTATTATTTATTATCAATAAAAATACTTTATAGCTTCCAACGTCATCTTTTTTTAAAACTGTGTTTTATTATTGGCCTGTGTTCCTTGGTTGAATATTCTAATTCAATGGAGTAACATATGCTGAGGTTATCATTAAAATGATTTATGTTCAGACCAAGCTCACATAATCAGTGTTTGTGTTGAGGATATGATTTATGTTATGAGTACTGAGAAAAATATTTTGTCTTATTGACTGTAAAAAAAATTCAAGTTCTATGCAGCAGATTGTTAGCTAGCAGTAACTTAATAATGTTAATTAACTGAGTAATCACGTTATTTTTCAAAATCATTAAATGACTGATATAAACTCTTCTATCAAAGCCATTTTTATATTTTTTAATAAAAGCTTTTTTTTACTATTGTTTTACTGAGTGAATAATCAAGGTAAAAGATAATTAAATGATGCTTGCAGATTGTATTAAAATGAGCAGCTACATCAATAGACTGGTAATGCCAGCAGTGTGGCCGACCTCAACCTCGCATCGGGTGAATGGCCCCTGACCCCTTAACTTACTTATCGCTTGACCGAGGCCAGTGCACCCCTTCTAAAGTATCGCTAAAGTGACGCTGTAAACTACATGATTTTGATTTGCTGATTTATTGTCTAGATGATGTCATAGATTTCTTTTACGTCAGCAAGTTCAGGGTCTAAGGAAAAACTTAGGAGACTCAATATGAAGGAATTATCTCGGTATCAATTCAATTTGTGCCAGTTTTTTTTTTCTATTTTCAGTTTTGTAAACAGGTCATCAATCCTAAACTGAAGATGTCTTCGGCTATTCTTTGTTAATATTTTTAATTTAAAATAATCAGATCTTTTGACGCAAATGTAAATAAGTTCTTTATTTTCAAAGATTAATGCATTGCTGTGCGCTTCAGGTCTAAGCATGATTCTAGTAGTCTTGTGTCTGGTTAAGTGTGGGTCTTATAGTTTTTGGAAAAAATTAGAAGCCGGATACAAGATGTGTTTCATTTTCAAAATTCTTAAAGGAAATCTACGGGGCTGCTCTTATACAACGGTGGTCCTTCACCAGGTCCTCTATGGTACATTCAAGACTTTTTTTCCAAATAGAGTCTGAAATCATTGTATTATATGTTGTTTTATGGTCATCCATTATTTTTATAAACAAAATCCCAACAACTTCTTTGTATATTTGAAAAAAAACATGGAACAACACGTTTACAATTAACATTTTATCCTCTCAGTTATTGATACAGATTCTGTAGAGGTGGAATCTACCCCAGACACCATCAGTCTCTGTGACAACAACAACAACAGCAACAACCAAGCCCAAGTGACGTGTCGTATCTCTAAAGAGAATGTCAATCCTGTACCAACTTTCTCTTTTTCTTCTGGCGGACTCAAGTTTGATCCTGAGACAGTCAGTAATGATGGTAGCTACTACCAGAGTCAGGTCTCTCTCAGTCCAGACGCTGGTGGGGAATATCAGGTGACCTGTAGAGTGACCAACACTGTCTTAAACACCTGGCAAGATAAGGAGACCACTATTACCTTCAGAAGTGAGTGTTTTGGGTTTGGGGAAATTAACCTTTTTTAGATATGCAAATGTTTGAAATCTACACATAGACGGGATTCATGGATTTTTGTGAAACATGATTTTAAGGTGAACTAGAAACTGTGTGATATTTTTCTTTATTTTATCAAGTTAAGAGAGTATTTTTGCTGCTTTTCTCAACTGAATAATGTATATTCCTTCCTTAAGAGAGACATCATTATTAACAATACAGAAAATTAAACAATTCTGCCAGGGGCATTAAAAATCTAAAAGATATATTTATATATATATATATATAATTGTTCAAGACTCAGATCCAGTTTATTACATTAGTAAACTTCTTATTAATGGGTCTGACTTATGGCTGTTCTGTACATTTTTCTGCCTTTAGCTGTGACCCTGGTTTAATACAATCAACCGTTAGTTTATGAATTTAAACCACACAGCATGGTCATTATTGGTCATTTTTTAAATAAAAAAAAATTAATGTCCACAAGGCTTCAATGTATTTTGCAAATTCCTCATCATTTTATAATATATGAAGAAGTTTCTTTATCAGTGCATAAATTTGTTTATATTATCACAAAGTTAGACACCAGCAAAATGAATTTTTTTTTCTTACAATTGTCATTGATAACATTTCACTTGATAGCTAAAAAATAGGCCAGTCTTTGAATTTTTATACAAAGATACACTAAACTCTAAAAAAAAGATAAATAACTTGTCTTCTAACGACTTGTATCTATCTGACCCAGAGCCCCCACATGCCTTGCCTCAGATGACAGTGGACAGTAAATCCTACCAAGGGGTCAACCCATCAAACATTGTAACACTGACCGAGGGCTACTCTGGTGATGTCACATGTCGTGTAGAGGGAGGCTACCCTGCTGCACACACTACCCAGCTCAAGTGTGGTCAACTGGTTGATACTGGTGCTGGACACACTGCTGCCCTAAGCTTCCAGGCTGACCAGCTGACCAGGGAGATGAATGGAGCTGTGTGTACCTGTACAAGCCAGCATGACTCTGGTTGCTATAGCAACAATGAAACACAACTGACAATCAATGTTTTATGTAAGTACATCAGTTGTGAGCAGTGTTGAGTGTGGCTGTTTGCCAGGACTCATCTAGTTTTCAGCCTGCAGCGCCCATGTTGTCTGTCTGCCCCTGTGAGTTTTTGACCCAGTTCACTAAATAGATTGGTAGTGCTTCGTAAATTGATTATTTTAAGTCGCCTTTTCTTGTTCAATATACCTCATGCGGGATTTACCAGCTCATAATTTTTACGTTAGAAATCGAGTGAAACACTAAAAGTACGGTGAGAGATGAATGTGTATGCTCAGGATACACATTCTTCTTACTTTTCATTAAGTTTCAGCGTTGGTTTTTGTGAAATTTTGTTGGACTATTGAATCTTTCTTTCGTAGGTTAGATCTCCATTTCGTTAAACTATGGAAAAAAAGAAACGGTCCAAATGGCCTTCAACGGCTGCAGTGATTCGCTGTGCTTGGTAAACTGAATCAATATTTTAGGTCGCTTTTTCTGGTTAAAAATACCTCATGCGGCGTTTACCAGTTCATGATTTTTATGTTAGGATTCGAGTGAAATTGTAATCGGCTGTTTTTTGTGAAAATTTGTTGGGTTCCTGAATCCTATTTTTCTAGATTAGATCTGGATCTAGATTCTGTGAAACTATAGAAATAAAAAAGGCCTCAAAGCGCTTTCAATAGCTGAAATACATAAAATTTAAGTTGAAATGAGGGATGAAGAGCAAGGAATACTGTTAGATGGCGATTGAATCTAAGATGATAAAGAAATAAAACGTAAATCTAGAACTGGTGGAAATTCTAAATCTGACAGCAATGATACTGAGACTGAAGGAGCAACAAAAAGGGGTGTTGCCTAATACTAGTTGGAAAAAGTGTCCTGATCATACTGTAAATCTTTCTGGAAAAAAAAGCTAAAGAAATAACTAGACTAGAAGTGAATGTCTAAATCTAGACTCAAGACCCAGAGTTAGAGATAGCAGAGCTACATCCAGATCTAGAACATAAAACGTAACCATCCAGTGCCAGAGAGAAGAGAAGTTGGAGAAGATACAACTGGACATTCTTTTAGTTTGTTAGACTGGGCAGGACTGGGATTACCCCTGATGCCAACAAACTTGTATCAATACTTGACTGTTTCCGTCAGCTGCTAAATGACGAAATAATCAATAAAATACTAAAAAACCTCAATGATTAAGCAACATAACTTAGTAGGAAAAACAATCCACCGAGACATTTCTTCATCTCCAAGAATTTTAATCCGATGACAAGAGATGCATTTTTCCAACTCCAAGTTTATTTTTTAAATGGGAAATACAAGAACAAGACATTTAATGCTGGCTTTAACGGGAGATAGAAAAACAAACAATTCAGTGCTGGTTTTCATGGGAGCTTTAAGAACAAACAATCCAGTGCTGGTTTCCATGGGAGATGGAAGAACAAACAGTTCAATGCTGGTTTCCATGGCAGATGGAAGAACAAACAATTCAATGCTGGTTCCATGGCAGATGGAAGATTAAAACAATCCAATGCTGGTGTCCATGGGAGATGGAAGAACAAACAATCCAATGCTGGTATCCATGGGAGATGGAAGAATAAACTATTCAATGCTGGGTTCGATGCGTGATGGAAGAAGAAACAGTTCAAAGCTGGTTTCCATGGGAGATGGAAGAACAAACAATTCAATGCTGGTTTCCATGCATGATGGAAGAAGAAACAATCCAATGCTGGTTTCCATGGGAGATGGAAGAACAAACAATTCAATGCCGGTTTACATGGGAGATGGAAGAACAAGCAACTCAATGCTGATTTCAATGGCAGATGGAAGAACAAGAAATTCAGTACTGGTTTCCATTGCAGATGGAAGAACAAACAATTCAGTGCTGGTGTCCATTGCAGATGGAAGATAAACAAAAAAATCAGTGCTGATTTCCATGGGAGATGGAAGAACAAACAATCAATGCTTGGCTTCATGGCAGATGGAAGAACAAACAATTCAATGCTGGTTTCATGGCAGATGGAAGAACAAACAGTTCAATGCTGGTTTCCATGGCAGATGGAAGAACAAACAATTCAATGCTGGTTTCCATGGCAGATGGAAGAACAAACAATCCAATGCTGGTGTCCACCATGGGAGATGGAAGAACAAACAATCCAATGCTGTTTCCATGGAGATGGAAGAACAAACAAATCAAATGCTTGTTCCATGGGAGATGGAAGAACAAACAATTCAATGCTGGTTTCCATGGCAGATGGAAGAACAAACAATCCAATGCTGGTTTCCATGGCAGATGGAAGAACAAACAATCCAATGCTGGTGTCCATGGGAGATGGAAGAACAAACAATTCCAATGCTGGTTTCCATATGGGAGTGGAAGAACAAACAAATCAATGCTTGTTTCCATGGGAGATGGAAGAACAAACAATTCAATGCTGGTTTCCCATGGGAGATGGAAGAACAAACAAATCAAGGCTTGTTTCCATGGCAGATGGAAGAACAAACAATTCAATGCCAGTTTCCATGGGAGATAGAAGAACAAACAATTCAATGCTGGTTTCCATGGGAAACAGAAAAAATCATTCAATACTAAAGCCCAGTGATTGGGATTTAAAAAAAAACAGATGAAAAACTTAGAATCATTATATTTTACTCAGATGGTTTTTGAAGAGGTATTACTTTTCTTTAGGCTGAATTCTATGCGATCCAAGTAAGTCACATGATCACACCTGGTTCATTGTTGTGTCATTTCGTATTCGTCCCTCTTCCCCTCCCCCCTATCTCCAATTTCACAGGATTGTAACATTGAATCTGTAGCTCTTGGATGTGGTGCGCCACATGGATATTTGTCAATGTGGATACGTGACCTTTGACATGGTTGGATGGTTTGAGAAGTGAGAACCGGTGGTCACCTGTGTTATCCTCAGAGACACGGTCATCTTGCATTATCAGCATCCAGTATAGTTTGGTGCTTGACCCTTAGTTCTCACACTATGACTGCTGATGAGGGTGTTTAGCATCTGTCTGGCAACTTTATTATTTCTTCTTCACTGAGAGATTGTACTTCGTATCACTTTGTACTGCTTTTCTCCAAGCTCCCATCGGCAACTTGCCTATTTCTAAGCATTTCTTTTATCAAGAAAAAGAAATGCTTAGAGCCGTAAATCTTGAAAAACATCAAGCTTGTACTGTAATCAGAAACACCAACTATGTAATCACGACTGAATCAGTTGCTTAGGCAACAAAACGTTGACCATGTGTAGAAAATTTTCAAAACAATTACATTACAGTTTAAAATAACAAAAAAAAATCTATGAGGCTTTAATGATCAACGATTGTGAGAGCCTCTAGGCTGATAATTTTTTTCTCAAAGTTTTAAAGCTTTTGAAAGTTACGCTCTTTTTCTCTTTTTCATAGATGTCAGAACTGTCCTTTTTGCTTATTGACAATGAAAAAATTAAAATCTTTTAAAATTTTCCTTTCTTGGATTTTCATATAAGTATAAGGCGCCATTTTAGTAAAATGGCATAACCTCTAGATGCCCAGAGTTTTAGTGAAATTTAATAATAATTAATTTTATAGGCTAGCGTTAAGAAAATAAACAACATTTGAAATGATGTTTGAAGGGAATTCTAGATAGAGAAAATGACTTCTTGATATGAATCAAAATATACCAAGAGGTTCAATTGAATTATTTGTTAACATTAGTCATGAACATATAAAGATATCATTTGGTATTTTTTTAGTCTAATACAGCATTTAATTTTGATAGAATGTGTAAGTTATACATATTATTTCAATGCATTGTTATGATAAGAATTGGAAAATTAAATCTATATTCTTGCAGATTAATTCTTTTTTCCTACAGTGATATCAAAGATGAGCTGGTCTTTTCGAAACAAAGGAATCAACTTTATAATTTTTTTATTGATATGACTGCTTCACCTTCATAGTTTTATTTTTGGAAATATCTATTTTTTCTAGAAAAAAAATGGATTTGACATGTGAAAGCATACAGTGATCAATAAAAAAAAGAACATTCTTTTACACAAACATGTTTGTTTGATCTTTGTTTTAACTCAATACCCTGTGTTGGTATCATGTTAAATCAGACTGGGATTATTGCATGATTTTTGTTGTTTTATGTTCTGGATATCTCCAAACTGCTCAAGGAATGCTGGTGTAGAATCGTCATTTTCGAGATTTTCCTAGAGAGACCAAAACCGAAAGTTAACTTATAGGGTTTGTGTTCTCACTTTCCCAAGATGCCCCAGAGGTCACCTTTACCCTGGACCCAGCACAGACCACATTCATCAAGGGAGACAACCTGGAGTTGAAATGTTCTGGTCAAGGGAATCCTGACCCCACTCTGACCTTGACCACAAAGGAAACCACTGACAACCTGTCTAATGTCCAGACAACAGAACTGATCCACACACTCATTGTTGACTGTATGGACACCGGTGTATATGTCTGCTCTGGTCAGAACAGTCAGGGAACAAACGGAAAGGAAATCAGTATCAGTGTGGACTGTGAGTCGATTATAAACAGGAAATAGAAGGTTTATAAAATGATCAGCCGGAAATATAGTGTTGGGTGTACCAGGTTTATCTTATTGAGAACAGGATTTTTATAAAACATTAAGGCTTGTCTATCTTTTGCTTTCGAAGTATGGTCAAGAAACTCTCCATTTCAGTCAAACAAATTTACTTGTTACAAACTTCACGTAAAAAGATTTACATTTTTTAAGAGAAAAAAAAATGCAAAACATGGATTAATCTGGTTCGATTTAAATGAATTTGATTATATATTGTATATTTTGATTGAGCTCATCATGTATCTCAAGTAGTTCCCTGAAATCAATAACCTACCACCTTTTGACGAAACCTTTGAATTAAAAAAAAATCAAATTTAATGCAAAGTTCAAAGGGCTGAATCAAGATTTCTTGCACTCAAAAGGCAACACATTCCAAGGGTTACATTTAGCTTTCACGCACTTAAACGGCTACATCGAGGTTCAACAGTCCGCTAGGGTCACAGCTTGGTCCACACAACCAAGGGCG
Organism: Elysia crispata; assembly: GCA_033675545.1. Lineage (NCBI taxonomy): Eukaryota > Metazoa > Mollusca > Gastropoda > Plakobranchidae > Elysia > Elysia crispata. Next base: position 5,572 of record JAWDGP010005280.1, on the reverse strand, counting down.
TTATCTATGTTCCTTTCACCCAAAAGGGTACTTCTAGGTGCTACACTCTCCAAGGGCTACATCTAGGTTCCACACACACAAAAGGCTACATCTAAGTTCCACACACTGCAGCGCATGAGTTATTTTGTTGTCATACTGTTATCTTTTCTCTTTCCAAAATATTGTAGAAATTTTCAAGATATGTAATCAATGAAACAGACAACACATTTCTGATGTACAGTGAAGATCTATATAAACTATAAAGTGATGCAAAGTACAAGCAGGAAATCTTAGTTTAGCAAAGAGCGGGGAAAAGTGTTTTGCAAATTTTAGAAAATTGCAAAGTCATGTAATTATAGTTTCATGAAATGCTCACCAGTGCATAATATAATTTTATGTATTTAATAGTATGCTTTGAAATATCTCTTATGTTTTGTAATAATTAAATGAGCAATGGAACATAAGAATGGTAGTTCGCACAGGAACCAAATGTAATCTAATTCTTTTGGTGGAAAAGTTTGATCTCATCTCATTCCATCAGTTGTGTCGCCTATTTCAGGCCCTCAACAGCTTAGTCCCTTGTTCAACTCAAAACCTCAAGTTGATGCTGCCATCAGAGAAACTGCTAAATTTGGTATAGAGATCTACGGCTTCCCACAGCCCAGAACACTGACACTAGAGAGGACAAATAATGACATAATCTTGACATATTCTCCTCGCCACTCATTGGAGTATATAGCCGGTGTGGCGCCATTTGGAGTTGTTAATGTGACCATCTTTGATCTTGTGGAGGCTGACTATGTCAACTACACACTGACAGTAGACAATGGTGTGGGAAATGCTCTGGTCTATACTTTCTATCTTGATCAAGGTGAGACATAAATTGTGTGTATTTGTCACAAACTTTTGAAATATTGCTATTGAAAAATGACTTTGTGATGTTTCAAATAGTACTTTCTTTCAACTCGTATTCTGTAAGAAAATTGATTTTACACTCTGGAGAGCATGCTATTTTGATTTCTAGAGTGAATGGCGAATATTTTTGTATTAAAAATATAGTCAATTTGGCCGTAAAGGCTTAACATTTAAACTGCATATGATTATAAAAAATACATGCTTCAATAGGCACAAGAGTCAGAAACTTAATGTAAAAACGTTGATCCACATAAGGCTCTCAGTGTCGACACAATCCTATCTACATCTGATCAGAAGGAAATTTTCTCTTATATGTCGCAGGCACTTACAGCTTTAGCTCAGTGTTACACAAATTTTGTTTTTTAATGTGCTGTGCTGGGAATACTGTGTAAATTTAAGGCTAACTTCTCCATATAGGGTTCTTGAAGAAATTTTGGGGACATGTAACTTAATAGGCTGCAACCATTGCCCTCTCCTAACCCCTTCCCCCATTTTTTGACGGGAATCATGCTGTAAAAGTTATAATTATAGCTGTAACTTGCTTTAGTTAACTCATCTGCAGATATGGTAACATGTATTTTCCCCTTGGTAAGCCGTAATACATAACAGTTTTAACTTCCCCCTCCGACTTAATTTCAAAGAGATTTGAATTGATTTTCGTAGGTTTAAAATCTTCTAAAAATTTTAACCTCCAGAATTTTGTACTGAGTCTCTCCATCTGGGATATTTTTTTTCAAAAAGCTCAAGCTTAAAGATTCTCCGATTAGAACTCTAGGGTTCAGAGATTTATACTACACTACAGAAGGACCAAGGTTTATTAGTAAGAATGGTTATCATTTCTTTCTATTTATCACATTTTTTTTACATTTGTATGTAATCTGTACACTTATTTCTCATTTCTATCTGACAGTTGATGCTGGTGGTCCTGAAGAAAGTATTGTCAATAAAGAAGACTCCTTGAACATCTCTTCTATTGTCATTGGTGTAATCGCCGCGGTCACCATCACTTGTTTGATTGTCGTCGTTATCTTCGTTGTGAAGAAAAACCGAGGTCTTAAAAAAGAAAGATTGGATTCCCAGTACAAAAATACAAAACGTAAGCTTGATCATTTGATGGTTAAAAAAACAAACATTTATTAATTTGAAGATTTGAAGTTGATAATGAAGACAGAGCACACAGAAGAAAACACGTGTGTTTTCTTTTATCAAATTTCTTGCAGCTATGTCGATGTTCATGATTTTACTATATTTCCGGTAGGTTCTCGAAATGAATATAAAGTGCATGCAATATTTCAAGACCTGTAAGCTGATATTGATACAGTTTTATACACTATTGAAAGGGAAAAATCTGTTGTTAGAAGCAGATTGTTTCATAAGTAAGTAAGTTTATCAATTACAAAAAGTACTGACCACAGTAGCCACAATGACAGCACTTAAAATATTAAAATGTCTGTTTAATCCTGAATTAAAAGCCTTTTGAGTTGACAGGTTGGCTTAACGTTGTGTTTTTCATTAAAAATCAGTTAACGGTGTAAGCAGGAAGACTCCCTTTGTACAATCTGGGAGGACTGAAGGATATGCTGCCTTCTAATACCAGTAGTAGTTTGCGTAAAACTTGAAACATTCCTCAGATATTTTGGTGGGGAATGTGAACTTCTTAAATTTTGATTACTTTCACCTTAGGATTGACTTTTGGGGAGAATATGAAAGTTAGATAGCAATTCTGAAATTTTATACATTTTTCATTTTATGTTCATTATTATGGAAAAAGTACATAGATAGTATTAGTTAATACCACTAATTACAAATGATTTTGCGTCTGTAGGACTATGATACTTTTTTAACGTGAAGATTACTCAACATTTTATCCTTTCTTATACTTGTTTCAGAATCAAACCCACAGAGGCTAAAAAATGATGACTATCTTGTTCCATTAGAAATGTCAACAAGCACCTCACATGTCTCAAACAGTGTCCCTCCGAAACCAAGACAGTATGAGACCATCAATGATATACCATCTACCACAAACATCACACCTGTCTCAGCTAGTATCCCTCCCAGACCAAGACAATATGAAACTGTTGATGATATACCAACTATCACAGATACCACACCTGTCTCAGCCAGTAAGCTTCCCCAACCAAGACAGTATGAGACCATCGATGATATACCATCTACCACACCTGTCTCAGCCAAACTCCTCCCAGGGACCGCCCAGTATGAAACCATCCAGGACATGGCTACCACATCCAGAACTTACAACTCCACATCCCGTCAGGACGTTGAACCAATGAGTGTCTACCATGACCTGGAACCTAACCACTTGACCAGTGGTGATCTTGGATCGTGTGGACCTTACAGCAATGTCCCTGGTCAACATGGGGAAAACCTCGGAAATCCTGCCATAAATTACGCCTATGTTGATATGTCGTCTTTGAAGGGGAATTCTCAAAACAAAAAGGTTACCAAACAAGATTATCAAAATGTAGAAATGAAATAACTTTATTTAAAATTATGTAAAACGAAATGGTTTGAGATTGTCTTGGCACGTTTTGTACTTGCGAAGTAACAGACTAACCTTGTGAACCTAATTTAACTTGAACACATTTTGTGGATCGGGCAAAAATTATTGCAAACTTAATTTCTTTCTCATTTTAGGTTATTGTTTAGGCAAAAATCTGTTGTAAACTTAACACACATAACAGTGGCATTGTGAAGAAAAAAAACGTAGATGATTTATCAAAGACGAAAAAAGATCTTCTTATCTACAAATTTGAAAAGAAAATTTTGTGGTTTATGAAAATTATATTGCTGGTATTTTAGATTTCGGCAAAACCTACCTTTAGACTTTTATTCTCACAATAGACTAATCAGATGAGAAATATAATCATAACATTGTAATAAAAAATCCCTGTGTTTAAAAAACCTGACCTAGCCAATTTTACAAAGCGACGTTTCACTTGGTAAATATCAGATTATTTTGCTGTGGTTTTGCATTGTTCAGTTTATGTGATATTCAATCTAACTGGGCCAACTTACCTGAAATAAAGGAACAAAATTTTACTTTGCTTGCTTAATTATATTTGAATTCACCTTCACCAAACAAAATAAGATATATTTAATGACATATGAAACATTTTAGTTCCATGACTATTTTAGTAGTTAGTAATTCATAATATAATAAAATATTCTCCTGTATTCAGAACTGTAACATAATATTTAGAAATTGCTGAATTATTTCGTGCATTGGCTTTTTTGCATCTCATGTATTGTATAAGAAAACTTAACACTTCCATCTCAACTTTTGCATACATCTTATATATGTATATATATATATATATATATATATATATATATATATATACATATATATATTTATATTAAAATGCATGTACTGTTGCCATTTTAAACCTCTTTTGCGATAAAACATACAATTAATTTTTTAAGATTGTTGTTCACTTTTTTATCATTAATAATATTGAGGCATGTACATGTAATATGTTTGGCACTTGTGTTTCACTGTGTATTGCTATACAATATTTGCATCATAATTAAGTTCTGACAAATTGTAAAAGATTACAAGCTTGACTGTAGTTTTATAATCCCAAAATTCCGCCATGGTCAGTCAAAATCCTTGAGTTTTAATTTCACCAGGTATCTTCGTATAAAGAAGTGCATTCATTCTTTTTATCCCCTAACAGCTAGCCACATCTAACATCATTTTAGAAATATAAAACAATGAACTTTCAAAAAAGGTATTTAATTTTTTTTTTACAAACTGACCATATATCCATAAAAAATAGTAATTGCATGGATTTAAATAGACAGAACATTGTAACTTTAAAAATGGAACACAATTAATACAAGAAGTAATTAAAAACATGGTTACTCTATAGATGCATAATATCTAAGCCCCCAAAAATAGAACAGTACCCCTATCCGAACCTCTAAACCATGAAATGATTTTGTTTAAGCCAGACGCAATTAAAAAACAAACAAGCTAGGAGATGATTCTTTTTAGTGCAATACAGATAAACCCATTTTCTAATACAAATTTCCAGCACTTCTATTGAAATAATCAGACCCTGTGCGGTTATGTCAACTGCGTGAAAATGTTAGTAATGAGGAAAAGTTCAGTGAAATTGACGATAACTGGGATCACTGCAAAGCTATTGAAAATTTCTAAAAAGCGAATAGCATATGGTTAGGTATGTCACTTTAACTCAAAGATAAAAAGATTTTCAGCATGAATCTGCCTCTCTTCCAATTTGGATTCATGTATGGCATGTAAACTTTTTTGTTTTGTCTGTTTTAAAATGTAGGGGGTTTAATAGAGGCGATGAACATTGTGTACAATATCTAGAATGTCTAAATTTCAACCACTAAGGCTAGACTTATACACGCAAGAGGTAACATATGATAACAAGATAACTCATTGTCAAAAGTTTCAAGTTCCAGGGTTGCCTCGGGGGAAGCTGCTGGGGAGAGGAAATAGACAGACGTTGTGAGAGAGGGAGAGAGAAAGGGAATGACAGAGATAGGGAGAGAGAGACACAGGGTGGGAGAGAGACGCAGTAACAGATCCTCTCCTCCAGCAGGTTAGTTGTGTCACACTCTGCACCTCCCCGGAAGTAGCGCCTTATTTCCCTCATGGGAGGAATTGGGTGACAGTGACGTC
>JAWDGP010005279.1:0-50296 GCA_033675545.1 Elysia crispata | reverse complement strand
TTCTTCTCTCATATACAATAGGTAACCTCTTCTCTCATGTACAATAGAGCAACACTCTTCTCTCTGTATACAATAGAGCAGCACTATCCTCTCATATACAAAAGAACAACCTTCTCCTCTCACATACATACAATAGAGCAACACTCTCCTCTAATATACAATAGAGCAACCTTCTCCTCTCATATACAAACTAGAACAACCTTCTTCTCTCATAAACAGCCAGAGCAACCTTCTCCTCTCATATACAATTGAGCAACACTCTCCTCTCATATACAATAGAGCAACCTTCTCCTCTCATATACAGCCTAGAGCCAACCTTCTCCTCTCATATACAATAGAGCATAACACTCCTCACTCTCATATAAAATAGAGCAACCTTCTTCTGCCTCATCTACAATAGCTGAACAACCTTCTCCTCTAATATACAATAGAGCCAAACACTCTTCTCTCATCTACAGTAGAAACAACTATTGTCTCCTCTCATATACAATAGAGCAACCTTCCTCCTCTCATATACAATAGAGCAACACTCTCCTCTCATATACAATAGAGCAACCTTCTCCTCTCATATACAATAGAGCAACACTCTTCTCTCATCTACAATAGAGCAACACTCTCTCCTCATCTACAAAGGAGAGCAACCTTCTCCTCTCATATACAATAGAGCAACACTCTCCTCTCATATACAATAGGAGTAACACTCTCCTCTCATATACAATAGAGCAACACTCTTCTCTCATATACAATAGAGCAACACTCTTCTCTCATATACAATAGAGCAACACTCTTCCCTCTCATATACAATAGAGCAACACTCTTCTCTCATATACAATAGAACAACACTCTTCTCTCATATACAATAGAACAACACTCTCCTCTCATATACAATAGATCAACCTTCTTCTCTCATATACAATAGAGCAACACTCTCCTCTCATATACAATAGAGCAACACTCTTCCTCTCATATACAATAGAGCAACATTCTTCTCTCATATACAATAGAGCAACCTTCTCCTCTCATATACAATAGAGCAACACTCTTCCTCTCATATACAATAGAGCAACACTCTCCTCTCATATACAAAAGAGCAACATTCTTCTCTCATATACAATAGAGCAACACTCTCCTCTCATATACAATAGAGCAACATTCTTCACTCATATACAATAGAGCAACACTCTTCTCTCATATACAATAGAGCAACACTCTTCTCTCATATACAATAGAGCAACACTCTTCTCTCATATACAATAGAGCAACACTCTTCTCTCATATACAATAGAGCAACCTTCTCCTCTCATATACAATAGAGCAACACTCTTCTCTCATATACAATAGAGCAACACTCTTCTCTCATATACAATAGAGCAACCTTCTCCTCTCATATACAATAGAGCAACACTCTTCTCTCATATACAATAGAGCAACCTTCTCCTCTCATCTACAATAGAGCAACACTCTCCTCTCATATACAATAGAGCAACACTCTTCTCTCATATACAATAGAGCAACACTCTTCTCTCATATACAATAGAGCAACACTCTTCTCTCATATACAATAGAGCAACACTCTTCTCTCATATACAATAGAGCAACACTCTCCTCTCATATACAATAGAGCAACACTCTTCTCTCATATACAATAGAGCAACACTCTTCTCTCATATACAATAGAGCAACACTCTTCTCTCATATACAATAGAGCAACACTCTTCTCTCATATACAATAGAGCAACACTCTTCTCTCATATACAATAGAGCAAGACTCTTCTCTCATATACAATAGAGCAACACTCTTCTCTCATATACAATAGAGCAACACTCTCCTCTCATATACAATAGAGCAACACTTCTCCTCTCATATACAATAGAGCAACCTTCTCCTCTCATATACAATAGAGCAACACTCTCCTCTCATATACAATAGAGCAACCTTCTCCTCTCATATACAATAGAGCAACCTTCTTCTCTCATATACAATAGAGCAACCTTCTCCTCTCATATACAATGAAGCAACAATCTTCTCCTCTCATATACAATAGAGCAACACTCTCCTCTCATATACAATAGAGCAACCTTTCTCCTCTCATATACAATAGAGCAATACTCTTCTCTCATATACAATAGAGCAACCTTCTCCTCTCATATACAATAGAGCAACCTTCTCCTCTCATATACAATAGAGCAACCTTCTCCTCTCATATACAATAGAGCAACCTTCTCCTCTCATATACAATAGAGCAACACTCTCTCTCTCATATACAATAGAGCAACCTTCTCCTCTCATATACAATAGAGCAACCTTCTCTTCTCATATACAATAGAGCAACCTTCTCCTCTCATATACAATAGAGCAACCTTCTCCTCTCATATACAATAGAGCAACACTCTCCTCTCATATACAATAGAGCAACACTCTTCTCTCATATACAATAGAGCAACACTCTCCTCTCATATACAATAGAGCAACACTCTCCTCTCATATACAATAGAGCAACACTCTTCTCTCATATACAATAGAGCAACATTCTTCTCTCATATACAATAGAGCAACACTCTCCTCTCATATACAATAGAGCAACATTCTTCTCTCATATACAATAGAGCAACACTCTTCTCTCATATACAATAGAGCAACACTCTTCTCTCATATACAATAGAGCAACATTCTCCTCTCATATACAATAGAGCAACACTCTTCTCTCATATACAATAGAGCAACACTTCTCCTCTCATATACAATAGAGCAACACTCTCCTCTCATATACAATAGAGCAATCTTCTCCCTCTCATATACAATAGAGCAACCTTCTCCTCTCATATACAATAGAGCAACACTCTCCTCTCATATACAATAGAGCAACACTCTTCTCTCATATACAATAGAGCAACACTCTCCTCTCATATACAATAGAGCAACACTCTTCTCTCATATACAATAGAGCAACCTTCTCCTCTCATATACAATAGAGCAACCTTCTCCTCTCATATACAATAGAGCAACACTCTTCTCTCATATACAATAGAGCAACACTCTCCTCTCATATACAATAGAGCAACACTCTCTCCTCTCATATACAATAGAGCAACACTCTCCTCTCATCTACAATAGAGCAACACTCTTCTCTCATATACAATAGAGCAACACTCTCCTCTCATCTACAATAGAGCAACACTCTTCTCTCATATACAATAGAGCAACACTCTTCTCTCATATACAATAGAGCAACACTCTTCTCTCATATACAATAGAGCAACACTCTTCTCTCATATACAATAGAGCAACACTCTTCTCTCATATACAATAGAGCAACACTCTTCTCTCATATACAATAGAGCAACACTCTTCTCTCATATACAATAGAGCAACACTCTCCTCTCATATACAATAGAGCAACACTCTTCTCTCATATACAATAGAGCAACACTCTTCTCTCATATACAATAGAGCAACACTCTTCTCTCATATACAATAGAGCAACACTCTTCTCTCATATACAATAGAGCAACACTCTTCTCTCATATACAATAGAGCAACACTCTTCTCTCATATACAATAGAGCAACACTCTTCTCTCATATACAATAGAGCAACATTCTTCTCTCATATACAATAGAGCAACCTTCTCCTCTCATATACAATAGAGCAACACTCTTCTCTCATATACAATAGAGCAACACTCTCCTCTCATATACAATAGAGCAACACTATCCTCTCATATACAATAGAGCAACACTCTTCTCTCATATACAATAGAGCAACATTCTTCTCTCATATACAATAGAGCAACACTCTTCTCTCATATACAATAGAGCAACACTCTTCTCTCATATACAATAGAGCAACACTCTTCTCTCATATACAATAGAGCAACACTCTTCTCTCATATACAATGAAGCAACAATCTTCTCTCATATACAATAGAGCAACACTCTCCTCTCATATACAATAGAGCAACATTATCCTCTCATATACAATAGAGCAACCTTCTCCTCTCATATACAATAGAGCAACCTTCTCCTCTCATATACAATAGAGCAACCTTCTCCTTTCATATACAATATAACAACCTTCTCCTCTCATATACAATAGAACAACCTTCTCCTCTCATATACAATAGAGCAAGCTTCTCCTCTCATATACAATAGAACAACCTTCTCCTCTCATATACAATAGAACAACCTTCTCCTCTCATATACAATAGAGCAACCTTCTCCTCTCATATACAATAGAGCAACCTTCTCCTCTCATATACAATAGAGCAACACTCTCCTCTCATATACAATAGAGCAACACTCTCCTCTCATATACAATAGAGCAACACTCTTCTCTCATATACAATAGAGCAACACTCTCCTCTCATATACAATAGAGCAACACTCTCCTCTCATATACAATAGAGCAACACTCTTCTCTCATATACAATAGAGCAACACTCTCCTCTCATATACAATAGAGCAACACTCTTCTCTCATATACAATAGAGCAACACTCTTCTCTCATATACAATAGAGCAACACTCTCCTCTCATATACAATAGAGCAACATTCTCCTCTCATATACAATAGAGCAACACTCTTCTCTCATATACAATAGAGCAACCTTCTCCTCTCATATACAATAGAGCAACCTTCTCCTCTCATATACAATAGAGCAACCTTCTCCTCTCATATACAATAGAGCAACACTTCTCCTCTCATATACAATAGAGCAACACTCTCCTCTCATATACAATAGAGCAACACTCTTCTCTCATATACAATAGAGCAACACTCTCCTCTCATATACAATAGAGCAACACTCTCCTCTCATATACAATAGAGCAACCTTCTCCTCTCATATACAATAGAGCAACCTTCTCCTCTCATATACAATAGAGCAACCTTCTCCTCTCATCTACAATAGAGCAACACTCTCCTCTCATATACAATAGAGCAACCTTCTCCTCTCATATACAATAGAGCAACACTCTCCTCTCATATACAATAGAGCAACACTCTTCTCTCATATACAATAGAGCAACACTCTTCTCTCATATACAATAGAGCAACACTCTTCTCTCATATACAATAGAGCAACACTCTTCCTCTCATATACAATAGAGCAACCTTCTCCTCTCATATACAATAGAGCAACACTCTCCTCTCATATACAATAGAGCAACACTCTCCTCTCATATACAATAGAGCAACACTCTTCTCTCATATACAATAGAGCAACACTCTTCTCTCATATACAATAGAGCAACACTCTTCTCTCATATACAATAGAGCAACACTCTTCTCTCATATACAATAGAGCAACACTCTCCTCTCATATACAATAGAGCAACACTTCTCCTCTCATATACAATAGAGCAACACTCTTCTCTCATATACAATAGAGCAACACTCTTCTCTCATATACAATAGAGCAACACTCTCCTCTCATATACAATAGAGCAACACTCTCCTCTCATATACAATAGAGCAACACTCTTCTCTCATATACAATAGAGCAACACTCTTCTCTCATATACAATAGAGCAACACTCTTCTCTCATATACAATAGAGCAACACTCTTCTCTCATATACAATAGAGCAACATTCTCCTCTCATATACAATAGAGCAACACTCTTCTCTCATATACAATAGAGCAACACTCTCCTCTCATATACAATAGAGCAACACTCTCCTCTCATATACAATAGAGCAACACTCTCCTCTCATATACAATAGAGCAACACTCTCCTCTCATATACAATAGAGCAACACTCTTCTCTCATATACAATAGAGCAACACTCTCCTCTCATATACAATAGAGCAACACTCTCCTCTCATATACAATAGAGCAACACTCTTCTCTCATATACAATAGAGCAACACTCTCCTCTCATATACAATAGAGCAACACTCTCCTCTCATATACAATAGAGCAACACTCTCCTCTCATATACAATAGAGCAACACTCTCCTCTCATATACAATAGAGCAACACTCTCCTCTCATATACAATAGAGCAACACTCTCCTCTCATATACAATAGAGCAACACTCTCCTCTCATATACAATAGAGCAACACTCTCCTCTCATATACAATAGAGCAACCTTCTCCTCTCATATACAATAGAGCAACACTCTCCTCTCATATACAATAGAGCAACACTCTCCTCTCATATACAATAGAGCAACCTTCTCCTCTCATATACAATAGAGCAACACTCTCCTCTCTCATATACAATAGAGCAACACTCTCCTCTCATATACAATAGAGCAACACTCTCCTCTCATATACAATAGAGCAACACTCTCCTCTCATATACAATAGAGCAACACTCTCCTCTCATATACAATAGAGCAACCTTCTCCTCTCATATACAATAGAGCAACACTCTTCTCTCATATACAATAGAGCAACACTCTCCTCTCATATACAATAGAGCAACACTCTTCTCTCATATACAATAGAGCAACACTCTCCTCTCATATACAATAGAGCAACACTCTTCTCTCATATACAATAGAGCAACACTCTCCTCTCATATACAATAGAGCAACACTCTCCTCTCATATACAATAGAGCAACACTCTCCTCTCATATACAATAGAGCAACCTTCTCCTCTCATATACAATAGAGCAACCTTCTCCTCTCATATACAATAGAGCAACACTCTTCTCTCATATACAATAGAGCAACACTTCTCCTCTCATATACAATAGAGCAACACTCTCCTCTCATATACAATAGAGCAACACTTCTCCTCTCATATACAATAGAGCAACACTCTTCTCTCATATACAATAGAGCAACACTCTCCTCTCATATACAATAGAGCAACCTTCTCCTCTCATATACAATAGAGCAACCTTCTCCTCTCATATACAATAGAGCAACACTCTCCTCTCATATACAATAGAGCAACCTTCTCCTCTCATATACAATAGAGCAACCTTCTCCTCTCATATACAATAGAGCAACACTCTCCTCTCATATACAATAGAGCAACACTCTCCTCTCATATACAATAGAGCAACACTCTCCTCTCATATACAATAGAGCAACACTCTCCTCTCATATACAATAGAGCAACACTCTCCTCTCATATACAATAGAGCAACACTCTCCTCTCATATACAATAGAGCAACACTCTCCTCTCATATACAATAGAGCAACACTCTCCTCTCATATACAATAGAGCAACACTCTCCTCTCATATACAATAGAGCAACACTCTTCTCTCATATACAATAGAGCAACACTCTCCTCTCATATACAATAGAGCAACACTTCTCCTCTCATATACAATAGAGCAACACTCTCCTCTCATATACAATAGAGCAACACTCTCCTCTCATATACAATAGAGCAACACTCTCCTCTCATATACAATAGAGCAACACTCTTCTCTCATATACAATAGAGCAACACTCTCCTCTCATATACAATAGAGCAACCTCTCCTCTCATATACAATAGAGCAACACTCTCCTCTCATATACAATAGAGCAACACTCTCCTCTCATATACAATAGAGCAACACTCTCCTCTCATATACAATAGAGCAACCTTCTCCTCTCATATACAATAGAGCAACCTTCTCCTCTCATATACAATAGAGCAACACTCTCCTCTCATATACAATAGAGCAACACTCTCCTCTCATATACAATAGAGCAACACTCTCCTCTCATATACAATAGAGCAACACTCTCCTCTCATATACAATAGAGCAACACTCTTCTCTCATATACAATAGAGCAACACTCTTCTCTCATATACAATAGAGCAACACTCTCCTCTCATATACAATAGAGCAACACTCTTCTCTCATATACAATAGAGCAACACTCTTCTCTCATATACAATAGAGCAACACTATCCTCTCATATACAATAGAGCAACACTCTTCTCTCATATACAATAGAGCAACACTCTCCTCTCATATACAATAGAGCAACACTCTTCTCTCATATACAATAGAGCAACACTCTCCTCTCATATACAATAGAGCAACACTATCCTCTCATATACAATAGAGCAACACTCTTCTCTCATATACAATAGAGCAACACTCTTCTCTCATATACAATAGAGCAACCTTCTCCTCTCATATACAATAGAGCAACACTCTTCTCTCATATACAATAGAGCAACACTATCCTCTCATATACAATAGAGCAACACTCTTCTCTCATATACAATAGAGCAACACTCTTCTCTCATATACAATAGAGCAACACTATCCTCTCATATACAATAGAGCAACACTCTTCTCTCATATACAATAGAGCAACACTCTTCTCTCATATACAATAGAGCAACACTCTCCTCTCATATACAATAGAGCAACACTCTCCTCTCATATACAATAGAGCAACACTCTCCTCTCATATACAATAGAGCAACCTTCTCCTCTCATATACAATAGAGCAACACTTCTCCTCTCATATACAATAGAGCAACACTATCCTCTCATATACAATAGAGCAACACTCTTCTCTCATATACAATAGAGCAACACTATCCTCTCATATACAATAGAGCAACACTCTTCTCTCATATACAATAGAGCAACACTCTTCTCTCATATACAATAGAGCAACACTCTTCTCTCATATACAATAGAGCAACACTCTTCTCTCATATACAATAGAGCAACACTCTTCTCTCATATACAATAGAGCAACACTCTTCTCTCATATACAATAGAGCAACACTCTTCTCTCATATACAATAGAGCAACACTCTCCTCTCATATACAATAGAGCAAAACTCTTCTCTCATATACAATAGAGCAACACTCTTCTCTCATATACAATAGAGCAACACTCTTCTCTGATATACAATAGAGCAACACTCTTCTCTCATATGCAATAGAGCAACCTTCTTCTCTCATATACAATAGAGCAACACTCTTCTCTCGTATACAATAGAGCAACCTTCTTCTCTCATATACAATAGAGCAACCTTCTTCTCTCATATACAATAGAGCAACATTCTCTTCTCATATACAATAAAGCAACACTCTCCTCTCATATACAATAGAGCAACACTCTCCTCTCATATACAATAGAGCAACACTCTTCTCTCATATACAATAGAGCAACCTTCTTCTCTCATATACAATAGAGCAACACTCTCCTCTCATATACAATAGAGCAACCTTCTTCTCTCATATACAATAGAGCAACACTCTTCTCTCATATACAATAGAGCAACACTCTTCTCTCACATACAATAGAGCAACACTCTCCTCTCATATACAATAGAGCAACACTCTTCTCTCATATACAATAGAGCAACACTCTCCTCTCATATACAATAGAGCAACACTCTCCTCTCATATACAATAGAGCAACACTCTCCTCTCATATACAATAGAGCAACACTCTCCTCTCATATACAATAGAACAACCTTCTCCTCTCATATACAATAGAGCAACACTCTCCTCTCATCTACAATAGATCAACCTTCTCCTCTCATATACAATAGAGCAACACTATCCTCTCATATACAATAGAGCAACACTCTCCTCTCATATACAATAGAGCAACACTCTTCTCTCATATACAATAGAGCAACACTCTCCTCTCATCTACAATAGAACAACCTTCTCCTCTCATATACAATAGAGCAACACTCTCCTCTCATCTACAATAGAGCAACCTTATCCTCTCATATACAATAGAACAACCTTCTCCTCTCATATACAATAGAACAACCTTCTCCTCTCATATACAATAGAGCAACCTTCTCCTCTCATATACAATAGAGCAACCTTCTCCTCTCATATACAATAGAGCAACCTTCTCCTCTCATATACAATAGAACAACCTTCTCCTCTCATATACAATAGAGCAACCTTCTCCTCTCATATACAATAGAGCAACCTTCTCCTCTCATATACAATAGAGCAACCTTCTCCTCTCATATACAATACAGCAACCTTCTCCTCTCATATACAATAGAACAACCTTCTCCTCTCATATACAATAGAGCAACACTATCCTCTCATATACAATAGAGCAACACTCTTCTCTCATATACAATAGAGCAACACTCTTCTCTAATATACAATAGAGCAACACTATCCTCTCATATACAATAGAGCAACCCTCTTCTCTCATATACAATAGAGCAACACTATCCTCTCATATACAATAGAGCAACACTCTTCTCTCATATACAATAGAGCAACACTATCCTCTCATATACAATAGAGCAACACTCTTCTCTCATATACAATAGAGCAACACTATCCTCTCATATCTAATAGAGCAACACTATCCTCTCATATACAATAGAGCAACACTCTTCTCTCATATACAATAGAGCAACACTCTTCTCTCATATACAATAGAGCAACCTTCTCCTCTCATATACAATAGAGCAACACTCTTCTCTCATATACAATAGAGCAACACTATCCTCTCATATACAATACAGCAACACTCTTCTCTCATATACAATAGAGCAACACTCTTCTCTCATATACAATAGAGCAACACTATCCTCTCATATACAATAGAGCAACACTCTTCTCTCATATACAATAGAGCAACACTCTTCTCTCATATACAATAGAGCAACACTCTCCTCTCATCTACAATAGAACAAACTTCTCCTCTCATATACAATAGAGCAACACTCTCCTCTCATCTACAATAGAGCAACCTTCTCCTCTCATATACAATAGAGCAACCTTCTCCTCTCATATACAATAGATCAACCTTCTCCTCTCATATACAATAGAGCAACACTATCCTCTCATATACAATAGAGCAACACTCTTCTCTCATATACAATAGAGCAACACTATCCTCTCATATACAATAGAGCAACACTCTTCTCTCATATACAATAGAGCAACACTCTTCTCTCATATACAATAGAGCAACACTCTTCTCTCATATACAATAGAGCAACACTCTTCTCTCATATACAATAGAGCAACACTCTTCTCTCATATACAATAGAGCAACACTCTCCTCTCATATACAATAGAGCAACACTCTCCTCTCATATACAATAGAGCAACACTCTTCTCTCATATACAATAGAGCAACACTCTTCTCTCATATACAATAGAGCAACACTCTTCTCTCATATACAATAGAGCAACACTCTCCTCTCATATACAATAGAGCAACACTCTTCTCTCATATACAATAGAGCAACACTCTTCTCTCATATACAATAGAGCAACACGCTCTTCTCTCATATACAATAGAGCAACACTTCTCCTCTCATATACAATAGAGCAACACTCTCCTCTCATATACAATAGAGCAACCTTCTCCTCTCATATACAATAGAGCAACCTTCTCCTCTCATATACAATAGAGCAACACTCTCCTCTCATATACAATAGAGCAACACTCTCCTCTCATATACAATAGAGCAACACTCTTCTCTCATATACAATAGAGCAACACTCTCCTCTCATATACAATAGAGCAACACTCTTCTCTCATATACAATAGAGCAACACTCTTCTCTCATATACAATAGAGCAACACTCTTCTCTCATATACAATAGAGCAACACTCTTCTCTCATATACAATAGAGCAACACTCTTCTCTCATATACAATAGAGCAACACTCTCCTCTCATATACAATAGAGCAACACTCTTCTCTCATATACAATAGAGCAACACTCTCCTCTCATATACAATAGAGCAACACTCTTCTCTCATATACAATAGAGCAACACTCTTCTCTCATATACAATAGAGCAACCTTCTTCTCTCATATACAATAGAGCAACACTCTCCTCTCATATACAATAGAGCAACACTCTCCTCTCATATACAATAGAGCAACACTCTCCTCTCATATACAATAGAGCAACACTCTCCTCTCATATACAATAGAGCAACACTCTCCTCTCATATACAATAGAGCAACCTTCTCCTCTCATATACAATAGAGCAACACTCTCCTCTCATATACAATAGAGCAACACTCTCCTCTCATATACAATAGAGCAACACTCTCCTCTCATATACAATAGAACAACCTTCTCCTCTCATATACAATAGAGCAACACTCTCCTCTCATATACAATAGAGCAACCTTCTCCTCTCATATACAATAGAACAACCTTCTCCTCTCATATACAATAGAACAACCTTCTCCTCTCATATACAATAGAGCAACCTTCTCCTCTCATATACAATAGAGCAACCTTCTCCTCTCATATACAATAGAGCAACCTTCTCCTCTCATATACAATAGAACAACCTTCTCCTCTCATATACAATAGAGCAACCTTCTCCTCTCATATACAATAGAGCAACCTTCTCCTCTCATATACAATAGAGCAACCTTCTCCTCTCATATACAATACAGCAACCTTCTCCTCTCATATACAATAGAGCAACCTTCTCCTCTCATATACAATAGAGCAACACTATCCTCTCATATACAATAGAGCAACACTCTTCTCTCATATACAATAGAGCAACACTCTCCTCTCATATACAATAGAGCAACACTATCCTCTCATATACAATAGAGCAACACTCTCCTCTCATATACAATAGAGCAACACTATCCTCTCATATACAATAGAGCAACCTTCTCCTCTCATATACAATAGAGCAACACTATCCTCTCATATACAATAGAGCAACACTCTTCTCTCATATACAATAGAGCAACACTATCCTCTCATATACAATAGAGCAACACTCTTCTCTCATATACAATAGAGCAACACTCTCCTCTCATATACAATAGAGCAACACTCTCCTCTCATATACAATAGAGCAACACTCTTCTCTCATATACAATAGAGCAACACTCTTCTCTCATATACAATAGAGCAACACTCTCCTCTCATATACAATAGAGCAACACTCTTCTCTCATATACAATAGAGCAACACTCTCCTCTCATATACAATAGAGCAACACTCTTCTCTCATATACAATAGAGCAACACTATCCTCTCATATACAATAGAGCAACACTCTTCTCTCATATACAATAGAGCAACACTATCCTCTCATATACAATAGAGCAACACTCTCCTCTCATATACAATAGAGCAACACTCTCCTCTCATATACAATAGAGCAACACTCTTCTCTCATATACAATAGAGCAACACTCTCCTCTCATATACAATAGAGCAACACTCTTCTCTCATATACAATAGAGCAACACTCTTCTCTCATATACAATAGAGCAACACTCTTCTCTCATATACAATAGAGCAACCTTCTCTCATATATACAATAGAGCAACACTCTTCTCTCATATACAATAGAGCAACACTCTCCTCTCTCATATACAATAGAGCAACACTCTTCTCTCATATACAATAGAGCAACACTCTTCTCTCATATACAATAGAGCAACACTCTCCTCTCATATACAATAGAGCAACACTCTTCTCTCATATACAATAGAGCAACACTCTTCTCTCATATACAATAGAGCAACCTTCTCCTCTCATATACAATAGAGCAACACTCTCCTCTCATATACAATAGAGCAACACTCTCCTCTCATATACAATAGAGCAACACTCTCCTCTCATATACAATAGAGCAACACTCTCCTCTCATATACAATAGAACAACCTTCTCCTCTCATATACAATAGAGCAACACTCTCCTCTCATATACAATAGAGCAACCTTCTCCTCTCATATACAATAGAACAACCTTCTCCTCTCATATACAATAGAACAACCTTCTCCTCTCATATACAATAGAGCAACACTCTCCTCTCATATACAATAGAGCAACCTTCTCCTCTCATATACAATAGAGCAACCTTCTCCTCTCATATACAATAGAGCAACCTTCTCCTCTCTCATATACAATAGAGCAACCTTCTCCTCTCATATACAATAGAGCAACCTTCTCCTCTCATATACAATAGAGCAACCTTCTCCTCTCATATACAATAGAGCAACCTTCTCCTCTCATATACAATAGAGCAACCTTCTCCTCTCATATACAATAGAGCAACACTCTCCTCTCATATACAATAGAGCAACACTCTCCTCTCATATACAATAGAGCAACACTCTTCTCTCATATACAATAGAGCAACACTATCCTCTCATATACAATAGAGCAACACTCTTCTCTCATATACAATAGAGCAACACTCTCCTCTCATATACAATAGAGCAACCTTCTCCTCTCATATACAATAGAGCAACACTATCCTCTCATATACAATAGAGCAACACTCTTCTCTCATATACAATAGAGCAACACTATCCTCTCATATACAATAGAGCAACACTCTTCTCTCATATACAATAGAGCAACACTCTTCTCTCATATACAATAGAGCAACACTCTTCTCTCATATACAATAGAGCAACACTCTTCTCTCATATACAATAGAGCAACACTCTTCTCTCATATACAATAGAGCAACACTCTTCTCTCATATACAATAGAGCAACACTCTCCTCTCATATACAATAGAGCAACACTCTTCTCTCATATACAATAGAGCAACACTCTTCTCTCATATACAATAGAGCAACACTCTTCTCTCATATACAATAGAGCAACACTCTTCTCTCATATACAATAGAGCAACCTTCTTCTCTCATATACAATAGAGCAACACTCTTCTCTCATATACAATAGAGCAACACTTCTTCTCTCATATACAATAGAGCAACCTTCTTCTCTCATATACAATAGAGCAACACTCTTCTCTCATATACAATAGAGCAACACTCTCCTCTCATATACAATAGAGCAACACTCTCCTCTCATATACAATAGAGCAACACTCTCCTCTCATATACAATAGAGCAACCTTCTTCTCTCATATACAATAGAGCAACACTCTCCTCTCATATACAATAGAGCAACACTCTCTTCTCTCATATACAATAGAGCAACACTCTTCTCTCATATACAATAGAGCAACACTCTTCTCTCATATACAATAGAGCAACACTCTCCTCTCATATACAATAGAGCAACACTCTTCTCTCATATACAATAGAGCAACACTCTCCTCTCATATACAATAGAGCAACACTCTCCTCTCATATACAATAGAGCAACCTTCTCCTCTCATATACAATAGAGCAACACTCTTCTCTCATATACAATAGAGCAACACTCTTCTCTCATATACAATAGAGCAACACTCTTCTCTCATATACAATAGAGCAACACTCTCCTCTCATATACAATAGAGCAACACTCTCCTCTCATATACAATAGAGCAACACTCTCCTCTCATATACAATAGAACAACCTTCTCCTCTCATATACAATAGAGCAACACTCTCCTCTCATATACAATAGAGCAACCTTCTCCTCTCATATACAATAGAACAACCTTCTCCTCTCATATACAATAGAACAACCTTCTCCTCTCATATACAATAGAGCAACCTTCTCCTCTCATATACAATAGAGCAACCTTCTCCTCTCATATACAATAGAGCAACCTTCTCCTCTCATATACAATAGAGCAACCTTCTCCTCTCATATACAATAGAGCAACCTTCTCCTCTCATATACAATAGAGCAACCTTCTCCTCTCATATACAATAGAGCAACCTTCTCCTCTCATATACAATAGAGCAACCTTCTCCTCTCATATACAATAGAACAACCTTCTCCTCTCATATACAATAGAACAACCTTCTCCTCTCATATACAATAGAGCAACCTTCTCCTCTCATATACAATAGAGCAACACTATCCTCTCATATACAATAGAGCAACACTATCCTCTCATATACAATAGAGCAACACTCTTCTCTCATATACAATAGAGCAACCTTCTCCTCTCATATACAATAGAGCAACACTCTTCTCTCATATACAATAGAGCAACACTATCCTCTCATATACAATAGAGCAACACTCTCCTCTCATATACAATAGAGCAACACTCTTCTCTCATATACAATAGAGCAACACTATCCTCTCATATACAATAGAGCAACACTCTTCTCTCATATACAATAGAGCAACACTATCCTCTCATATACAATAGAGCAACACTATCCTCTCATATACAATAGAGCAACACTATCCTCTCATATACAATAGAGCAACACTATCCTCTCATATACAATAGAGCAACACTCTTCTCTCATATACAATAGAGCAACACTCTTCTCTCATATACAATAGAGCAACACTCTCCTCTCATATACAATAGAGCAACACTCTTCTCTCATATACAATAGAGCAACACTATCCTCTCATATACAATAGAGCAACACTCTTCTCTCATATACAATAGAGCAACACTATCCTCTCATATACAATAGAGCAACACTCTCCTCTCATATACAATAGAGCAACACTCTCCTCTCATATACAATAGAGCAACACTATCCTCTCATATACAATAGAGCAACACTCTCCTCTCATATACAATAGAGCAACACTCTCCTCTCATATACAATAGAGCAACACTATCCTCTCATATACAATAGAGCAACACTATCCTCTCATATACAATAGAGCAACACTCTTCTCCTCATATACAATAGAGCAACACTCTTCTCTCATATACAATAGAGCAACACTCTTCTCTCATATACAATAGAGCAACACTCTTCTCTCATATACAATAGAGCAACACTCTTCTCTCATATACAATAGAGCAACACTCTTCTCTCATATACAATAGAGCAACACTCTTCTCTCATATACAATAGAGCAACACTCTTCTCTCATATACAATAGAGCAACACTCTTCTCTCATATACAATAGAGCAACACTCTTCTCTCATATACAATAGAGCAACACTCTTCTCTCATATACAATAGAGCAACACTCTTCCTCTCATATACAATAGAGCAACACTCTTCTCTCATATACAATAGAGCAACACTCTTCTCTCATATACAATAGAGCAACACTCTTCTCTCATATACAATAGAGCAACCTTCTTCTCTCATATACAATAGAGCAACCTTCTCTCTCATATACAATAGAGCAACACTCTCCTCTCATATACAATAGAGCAACACTCTCCTCTCATATACAATAGAGCAACACTCTCCTCTCATATACAATAGAGCAACACTCTCCTCTCATATACAATAGAGCAACACTCTCCTCTCATATACAATAGAGCAACACTCTCCTCTCATATACAATAGAGCAACCTTCTTCTCTCATATACAATAGAGCAACACTCTCCTCTCATATACAATAGAGCAACCTTCTTCTCTCATATACAATAGAGCAACACTCTCTTCTCTCATATACAATAGAGCAACACTCTCCTCTCATATACAATAGAGCAACACTCTCCTCTCATATACAATAGAGCAACACTCTCCTCTCATATACAATAGAGCAACACTCTCCTCTCATATACAATAGAGCAACACTCTTCTCTCATATACAATAGAGCAACACTCTTCTCTCATATACAATAGAGCAACACTCTCCTCTCATATACAATAGAGCAACCTTCTCCTCTCATATACAATAGAGCAACCTTCTCCTCTCATATACAATAGAACAACCTTCTCCTCTCATATACAATAGAGCAACCTTCTCCTCTCATATACAATAGAGCAACACTCTCCTCTCATATACAATAGAGCAACCTTCTCCTCTCATATACAATAGAGCAACACTCTCCTCTCATATACAATAGAGCAACACTCTCCTCTCATATACAATAGAGCAACCTTCTCCTCTCATATACAATAGAGCAACACTCTCCTCTCATATACAATAGAGCAACACTCTCCTCTCATATACAATAGAGCAACCTTCTTCTCTCATATACAATAGAGCAACACTCTCCTCTCATATACAATAGAGCAACCTTCTCCTCTCATATACAATAGAGCAACCTTCTCCTCTCATATACAATAGAGCAACCTTCTCCTCTCATATAC
Organism: Elysia crispata; assembly: GCA_033675545.1. Classification (NCBI taxonomy): domain Eukaryota; kingdom Metazoa; phylum Mollusca; class Gastropoda; family Plakobranchidae; genus Elysia; species Elysia crispata. Next base: position 32,438 of record JAWDGP010005279.1, on the reverse strand, counting down.
AATAGAGCAACCTTCTCCTCTCATATACAATAGAGCAACACTCTCCTCTCATATACAATAGAGCAACACTCTCCTCTCATATACAATAGAGCAACCTTCTCCTCTCATATACAATAGAGCAACCTTCTCCTCTCATATACAATAGAGCAACCTTCTCCTCTCATATACAATACAGCAACCTTCTCCTCTCATATACAATAGAACAACCTTCTCCTCTCATATACAATAGAACAACCTTCTCCTCTCATATACAATAGAGCAACCTTCTCCTCTCATATACAATAGAGCAACACTATCCTCTCATATACAATAGAGCAACACTATCCTCTCATATACAATAGAGCAACACTATCCTCTCATATACAATAGAGCAACACTCTTCTCTCATATACAATAGAGCAACCTTCTCCTCTCATATACAATAGAGCAACACTCTTCTCTCATATACAATAGAGCAACACTATCCTCTCATATACAATAGAGCAACACTCTTCTCTCATATACAATAGAGCAACACTCTTCTCTCATATACAATAGAGCAACACTATCCTCTCATATACAATAGAGCAACACTCTTCTCTCATATACAATAGAGCAACACTATCCTCTCATATACAATAGAGCAACACTATCCTCCTATATACAATAGAGCAACACTATCCTCTCATATACAATAGAGCAACACTATCCTCTCATATACAATAGAGCAACACTCTTCTCTCATATACAATAGAGCAACACTCTTCTCTCATATACAATAGAGCAACACTCTTTTCTCATATACAATAGAGCAACACTCTTCTCTCATATACAATAGAGCAACACTATCCTCTCATATACAATAGAGCAACACTCTCCTCTCATATACAATAGAGCAACACTTCTCCTCTCATATACAATAGAGCAACACTCTTCTCTCATATACAATAGAGCAACACTCTTCTCTCATATACAATAGAGCAACACTATCCTCTCATATACAATAGAGCAACACTCTTCTCTCATATACAATAGAGCAACACTATCCTCTCATATACAATAGAGCAACCTTCTCCTCTCATATACAATAGAGCAACACTCTCCTCTCATATACAATAGAGCAACACTCTTCTCTCATATACAATAGAGCAACACTATCCTCTCATATACAATAGAGCAACACTCTCCTCTCATATACAATAGAGCAACACTCTTCTCTCATATACAATAGAGCAACACTCTTCTCTCATATACAATAGAGCAACACTCTTCTCTCATATACAATAGAGCAACCTTCTCCTCTCATATACAATAGAGCAACACTCTTCTCTCATATACAATAGAGCAACACTCTTCTCTCATATACAATAGAGCAACACTCTTCTCTCATATACAATAGAGCAACACTCTTCTCTCATATACAATAGAGCAACACTCTCCTCTCATATACAATAGAGCAAAACTCTCCTCTCATATACAATAGAGCAACACTCTCCTCTCATATACAATAGAGCAACACTCTTCTCTCATATACAATAGAGCAACACTCTTCTCTCATATACAATAGAGCAACACTCTCCTCTCATATACAATAGAGCAACACTCTCCTCTCATATACAATAGAGCAACCTTCTTCTCTCATATACAATAGAGCAACCTTCTTCTCTCATATACAATAGAGCAACACTCTCCTCTCATATACAATAGAGCAACACTCTCCTCTCATATACAATAGAGCAACACTCTCCTCTCATATACAATAGAGCAACACTCTCCTCTCATATACAATAGAGCAACCTTCTTCTCTCATATACAATAGAGCAACACTCTCCTCTCATATACAATAGAGCAACCTTCTCCTCTCATATACAATAGAGCAACACTCTCCTCTCATATACAATAGAGCAACACTCTCCTCTCACATACAATAGAGCAACACTCTCCTCTCATATACAATAGAGCAACACTCTTCTCTCTCATATACAATAGAGCAACACTTCTCCTCTCATATACAATAGAGCAACACTTCTCCTCTCATATACAATAGAGCAACACTCTTCTCTCATATACAATAGAGCAACACTCTCCTCTCATATACAATAGAGCAACACTCTCCTCTCATATACAATAGAGCAACACTCTTCTCTCATATTCAATAGAGCAACCTTCTCCTCTCATATACAATAGAGCAACACTCTCCTCTCATATACAATAGAGCAACACTCTCCTCTCATATACAATAGAACAACCTTCTCCTCTCATATACAATAGAGCAACACTCTCCTCTCATCTACAATAGAGCAACCTTATCCTCTCATATACAATAGAACAACCTTCTCCTCTCATATACAATAGAACAACCTTCTCCTCTCATATACAATAGAGCAAACTTCTCCTCTCATATACAATAGAGCAACCTTCTCCTCTCATATACAATAAAGCAACCTTCTCCTCTCATATACAATAGAGCAACCTTCTCCTCTCATATACAATAGAGCAACCTTCTCCTCTCATATACAATAGAGCAACCTTCTCCTCTCATATACAATAGAGCAACCTTCTCCTCTCATATACAATACAGCAACCTTCTCCTCTCATATACAATAGAACAACCTTCTCCTCTCATATACAATAGAACAACCTTCTCCTCTCATATACAATAGAGCAACCTTCTCCTCTCATATACAATAGAGCAACCTTCTCCTCTCATATACAATAGAGCAACACTTCTCCTCTCATATACAATAGAGCAACCTTCTCCTCTCATATACAATAGAACAACCTTCTCCTCTCATATACAATAGAGCAACACTCTCCTCTCATATACAATAGAGCAACCTTCTCCTCTCATATACAATAGAGCAACCTTCTCCTCTCATATACAATAGAGCAACCTTCTCCTCTCATATACAATAGAGCAACACTCTCCTCTCATATACAATAGAACAACCTTCTCCTCTCATATACAATAGAGCAACACTCTCCTCTCATATACAATAGAGCAATCTTCTCCTCTCATATACAATAGAGCAACACTCTCCTCTCATATACAATAGAACAACCTTCTCCTCTCATATACAATAGAGCAACACTCTCCTCTCATATACAATAGAACAACCTTCTCCTCTCATATACAATAGAGCAACACTCTCCTCTCATATACAATAGAGCAACCTTCTCCTCTCATATACAATAGAGCAACACTCTCCTCTCATATACAATAGAACAACCTTCTCCTCTCATATACAATAGAGCAACACTCTCCTCTCATATACAATAGAACAACCTTCTCCTCTCATATACAATAGAGCAACACTCTCCTCTCATATACAATAGAACAACCTTCTCCTCTCATATACAATAGAGCAACACTCTCCTCTCATATACAATAGAGCAACACTCTCCTCTCATATACAATAGAGCAACACTCTCCTCTCATATACAATAGAGCAACACTCTCCTCTCATATACAATAGAGCAACCTTCTCCTCTCATATACAATAGAGCAACACTTCTCCTCTCATATACAATAGAGCAACCTTCTCCTCTCATATACAATAGAGCAACACTCTCCTCTCATATACAATAGAGCAACCTTCTCCTCTCATATACAATAGAACAACCTTCTCCTCTCATATACAATAGAGCAACACTCTCCTCTCATATACAATAGAGCAACACTTCTCCTCTCATATACAATAGAGCAACCTTCTCCTCTCATATACAATAGAGCAACCTTCTCCTCTCATATACAATAGAGCAACCTTCTCCTCTCATATACAATAGAACAACCTTCTCCTCTCATATACAATAGAGCAACCTTCTCCTCTCATATACAATAGAGCAACCTTCTCCTCTCATATACAATAGAACAACCTTCTCCTCTCATATACAATAGAGCAACCTTCTCCTCTCATATACAATAGAACAACCTTCTCCTCTCATATACAATAGAGCAACCTTCTCCTCTCATATACAATAGAGCAACCTTCTCCTCTCATATACAATAGAACAACCTTCTCCTCTCATATACAATAGAGCAACCTTCTCCTCTCATATACAATAGAGCAACCTTCTCCTCTCATATACAATAGAGCAACACTCTCCTCTCATATACAATAGAGCAACCTTCTCCTCTCATATACAATAGAGCAACCTTCTCCTCTCATATACAATAGAGCAACCTTCTCCTCTCATATACAATAGAGCAACACTCTCCTCTCATATACAATAGAGCAACACTCTCCTCTCATATACAATAGAGCAACACTCTCCTCTCATATACAATAGAGCAACACTCTCCTCTCATATACAATAGAACAACCTTCTCCTCTCATATACAATAGAGCAACACTCTCCTCTCATATACAATAGAGCAACCTTCTCCTCTCATATACAATAGAGCAACACTTCTCCTCTCATATACAATAGAGCAACACTCTCCTCTCATATACAATAGAGCAACACTCTCCTCTCATATACAATAGAGCAACACTCTCCTCTCATATACAATAGAGCAACCTTCTCCTCTCATATACAATAGAGCAACACTCTCCTCTCATATACAATAGAGCAACCTTCTCCTCTCATATACAATAGAGCAACACTCTCCTCTCATATACAATAGAGCAACACTCTCCTCTCATATACAATAGAGCAACCTTCTCCTCTCATATACAATAGAGCAACCTTCTCCTCTCATATACAATAGAGCAACACTCTCCTCTCATATACAATAGAGCAACCTTCTCCTCTCATATACAATAGAGCAACACTCTCCTCTCATATACAATAGAGCAACACTCTCCTCTCATATACAATAGAGCAACACTCTCCTCTCATATACAATAGAGCAACCTTCTCCTCTCATATACAATAGAGCAACCTTCTCCTCTCATATACAATAGAGCAACCTTCTCCTCTCATATACAATAGAGCAACCTTCTCCTCTCATATACAATAGAACAACCTTCTCCTCTCATATACAATAGAGCAACCTTCTCCTCTCATATACAATAGAGCAACCTTCTCCTCTCATATACAATAGAACAACCTTCTCCTCTCATATACAATAGAGCAACCTTCTCCTCTCATATACAATAGAGCAACCTTCTCCTCTCATATACAATAGAGCAACCTTCTCCTCTCATATACAATAGAGCAACCTTCTCCTCTCATATACAATAGAGCAACCTTCTCCTCTCATCTACAATAGAGCAACCTTCTCCTCTCATATACAATAGAGCAACCTTCTCCTCTCATCTACAATAGAGCAACCTTCTCCTCTCATATACAATAGAGCAACCTTCTCCTCTCATCTACAATAGAGCAACCTTCTCCTCTCATCTACAATAGAGCAACCTTCTCCTCTCATCTACAATAGAGCAACACTCTCCTTTCATCTACAATAGAACAACCTTCTCCTCTCATATACAATAGAGCAACCTTCTCCTCTCATATACAATAGAGCAACCTTCTCCTCTCATATACAATAGAGCAACCTTCTCCTCTCATCTACAATAGAGCAACCTTCTCCTCTCATCTACAATAGAGCAACACTCTCCTCTCATCTACAATAGAGCAACCTTCTCCTCTCATCTACAATAGAGCAACACTCTCCTCTCATATACAATAGAGCAACCTTCTCCTCTCATCTACAATAGAGCAACCTTCTCCTCTCATCTACAATAGAGCAACCTTCTCCTCTCATCTACAATAGAGCAACACTCTCCTCTCATATACAATAGAGCAACCTTCTCCTCTCATCTACAATAGAGCAACCTTCTCCTCTCATCTACAATAGAGCAACCTTCTCCTCTCATCTACAATAGAGCAACACTCTCCTCTCATCTACAATAGAGCAACCTTCTCCTCTCATCTACAATAGAGCAACACTCTCCTCTCATCTACAATAGAGCAACCTTCTCCTCTCATCTACAATAGAGCAACACTCTCCTCTCATCTACAATAGAGCAACCTTCTCCTCTCATCTACAATAGAGCAACACTCTCCTCTCATCTACAATAGAGCAACCTTCTCCTCTCATCTACAATAGAGCAACACTCTCCTCTCATCTACAATAGAGCAACCTTCTCCTCTCATCTACAATAGAGCAACACTCTCCTCTCATCTACAATAGAGCAACCTTCTCCTCTCATCTACAATAGAGCAACACTCTCCTGCTCATCTACAATAGAGCAACCTTCTCCTCTCATCTACAATAGAGCAACACTCTCCTCTCATCTACAATAGAGCAACACTCTCCTCTCATCTACAATAGAGCAACCTTCTCCTCTCATCTACAATAGAGCAACACTCTCCTCTCATCTACAATAGAGCAACACTCTCCTCTCATCTACAATAGAGCAACCTTCTCCTCTCATCTACAATAGAGCAACCTTCTCCTCTCATCTACAATAGAGCAACACTCTCCTCTCATCTACAATAGAGCAACCTTCTCCTCTCATCTACAATAGAGCAACACTCTCCTCTCATCTACAATAGAGCAACCTTCTCCTCTCATCTACAATAGAGCAACACTCTCCTCTCATCTACAATAGAGCAACACTCTCCTCTCATCTACAATAGAGCAACACTCTCCTCTCATCTACAATAGAGCAACCTTCTCCTCTCATCTACAATAGAGCAACACTCTCCTCTCATCTACAATAGAGCAACCTTCTCCTCTCATCTACAATAGAGCAACCTTCTCCTCTCATCTACAATAGAGCAACACTCTCCTCTCATCTACAATAGAGCAACCTTCTCCTCTCATCTACAATAGAGCAACACTCTCCTCTCATCTACAATAGAGCAACCTTCTCCTCTCATCTACAATAGAGCAACCTTCTCCTCTCATCTACAATAGAGCAACCTTCTCCTCTCATCTACAATAGAGCAACCTTCTCCTCTCATCTACAATAGAGCAACCTTCTCCTCTCATCTACAATAGAGCAACCTTCTCCTCTCATCTACAATAGAGCAACCTTCTCCTCTCATCTACAATAGAGCAACCTTCTCCTCTCATCTACAATAGAGCAACCTTCTCCTCTCATCTACAATAGAGCAACCTTCTCCTCTCATCTACAATAGAGCAACCTTCTCCTCTCATCTACAATAGAGCAACCTTCTCCTCTCATCTACAATAGAGCAACACTCTCCTCTCATCTACAATAGAGCAACCTTCTCCTCTCATCTACAATAGAGCAACCTTCTCCTCTCATCTACAATAGAGCAACCTTCTCCTCTCATCTACAATAGAGCAACACTCTCCTCTCATCTACAATAGAGCAACCTTCTCCTCTCATCTACAATAGAGCAACACTCTCCTCTCATCTACAATAGAGCAACCTTCTCCTCTCATCTACAATAGAGCAACACTCTCCTCTCATCTACAATAGAGCAACACTCTCCTCTCATCTACAATAGAGCAACACTCTCCTCTCATCTACAATAGAGCAACACTCTCCTCTCATCTACAATAGAGCAACACTCTCCTCTCATCTACAATAGAGCAACACTCTCCTCTCATCTACAATAGAGCAACCTTCTCCTCTCATCTACAATAGAGCAACACTCTCCTCTCATCTACAATAGAGCAACACTTCTCCTCTCATCTACAATAGAGCAACACTCTCCTCTCATCTACAATAGAGCAACACTCTCCTCTCATCTACAATAGAGCAACACTTCTCCTCTCATCTACAATAGAGCAACACTCTCCTCTCATCTACAATAGAGCAACCTTCTCCTCTCATCTACAATAGAGCAACACTCTCCTCTCATCTACAATAGAGCAACACTCTCCTCCCATCTACAATAGAGCAACACTCTCCTCTCATCTACAATAGAGCAACCTTCTCCTCTCATCTACAATAGAGCAACACTCTCCTCCCATCTACAATAGAGCAACACTCTCCTGCCCATCTACAATAGAGCAACCTTCTCCTCTCATCTACAATAGAGCAACCTTCTCCTCTCATCTACAATAGAGCAACACTCTCCTCCCATCTACAATAGAGCAACACTCTCCTCTCATCTACAATAGAGCAACCTTCTCCTCTCATCTACAATAGAGCAACACTCTCCTCTCATCTACAATAGAGCAACACTCTCCTCTCATCTACAATAGAGCAACACTCTCCTCTCTCATCTACAATAGAGCAACACTCTCCTCTCATCTACAATAGAGCAACACTCTCCTCTCATCTACAATAGAGCAACACTCTCCTCTCATCTACAATAGAGCAACCTTCTCCTCTCATCTACAATAGAGCAACACTCTCCTCTCATCTACAATAGAGCAACCTTCTCCTCTCATCTACAATAGAGCAACACTCTCCTCTCATCTACAATAGAGCAACCTTCTCCTCTCATCTACAATAGAGCAACACTCTCCTCTCATCTACAATAGAGCAACACTCTCCTCTCATCTACAATAGAGCAACACTCTCCTCTCATCTACAATAGAGCAACACTCTCCTCTCATCTACAATAGAGCAACCTTCTCCTCTCATCTACAATAGAGCAACACTCTCCTCTCATCTACAATAGAGCAACACTCTCCTCTCATCTACAATAGAGCAACACTCTCCTCTCATCTACAATAGAGCAACACTCTCCTCTCATCTACAATAGAGCAACACTCTCCTGCCCATCTACAATAGAGCAACACTCTCCTCTCATCTACAATAGAGCAACACTCTCCTCTCATCTACAATAGAGCAACCTTCTCCTCTCATCTACAATAGAGCAACACTCTCCTCTCATCTACAATAGAGCAACACTCTCCTCTCATCTACAATAGAGCAACACTCTCCTCTCATCTACAATAGAGCAACACTCTCCTCTCATCTACAATAGAGCAACACTCTCCTCTCATCTACAATAGAGCAACACTCTCCTCCCATCTACAATAGAGCAACACTCTCCTCTCATCTACAATAGAGCAACACTTCTCCTGCCCATCTACAATAGAGCAACACTCTCCTCTCATCTACAATAGAGCAACACTCTCCTCTCATCTACAATAGAGCAACACTCTCCTCTCATCTACAATAGAGCAACACTCTCCTCTCATCTACAATAGAGCAACACTCTCCTCTCATCTACAATAGAGCAACACTCTCCTGCCCATCTACAATAGAGCAACACTCTCCTCTCATCTACAATAGAGCAACACTCTCCTGCCCATCTACAATAGAGCAACACTCTCCTCTCATCTACAATAGAGCAACACTCTCCTGCCCATCTACAATAGAGCAACACTCTCCTCTCATCTACAATAGAGCAACACTCTCCTGCCCATCTACAATAGAGCAACACTCTCCTCTCATCTACAATAGAGCAACACTCTCCTGCCCATCTACAATAGAGCAACACTCTCCTCTCATCTACAATAGAGCAACACTCTCCTGCCCATCTACAATAGAGCAACCTTCTCCTCTCATCTACAATAGAGCAACACTCTCCTCCCATCTACAATAGAGCAACACTCTCCTCCCATCTACAATAGAGCAACACTCTCCTCCCATCTACAATAGAGCAACCTTCTCCTCTCATCTACAATAGAGCAACACTCTCCTCTCATCTACAATAGAGCAACACTCTCCTCTCATCTACAATAGAGCAACACTCTCCTCTCATCTACAATAGAGCAACACTTCTCCTCTCATCTACAATAGAGCAACACTCTCCTCTCATCTACAATAGAGCAACCTTCTCCTCTCATCTACAATAGAGCAACACTCTCCTCTCATCTACAATAGAGCAACCTTCTCCTCTCATCTACAATAGAGCAACACTCTCCTCTCATCTACAATAGAGCAACACTCTCCTCTCATCTACAATAGAGCAACACTCTCCTCTCATCTACAATAGAGCAACACTCTCCTCTCATCTACAATAGAGCAACACTCTCCTCCCATCTACAATAGAGCAACACTCTCCTCTCATCTACAATAGAGCAACACTCTCCTCTCATCTACAATAGAGCAACACTCTCCTCTCATCTACAATAGAGCAACACTCTCCTCTCATCTACAATAGAGCAACACTCTCCTCTCATCTACAATAGAGCAACCTTCTCCTCTCATCTACAATAGAGCAACACTCTCCTCTCATCTACAATAGAGCAACACTCTCCTGCCCATCTACAATAGAGCAACACTCTCCTCTCATCTACAATAGAGCAACCTTCTCCTCCCATCTACAATAGAGCAACACTCTCCTGCCCATCTACAATAGAGCAACACTCTCCTGCCCATCTACAATAGAGCAACACTCTCCTCCCATCTACAATAGAGCAACCTTCTCCTCTCATCTACAATAGAGCAACACTCTCCTCCCATCTACAATAGAGCAACCTTCTCCTCTCATCTACAATAGAGCAACACTCTCCTGCCCATCTACAATAGAGCAACACTCTCCTCTCATCTACAATAGAGCAACACTCTCCTGCCCATCTACAATAGAGCAACACTCTCCTCTCATCTACAATAGAGCAACACTCTCCTGCCCATCTACAATAGAGCAACACTCTCCTCTCATCTACAATAGAGCAACACTCTCCTCCCATCTACAATAGAGCAACACTCTCCTCTCATCTACAATAGAGCAACACTCTCCTCTCATCTACAATAGAGCAACACTCTCCTCTCATCTACAATAGAGCAACACTCTCCTCTCATCTACAATAGAGCAACACTCTCCTCTCATCTACAATAGAGCAACACTCTCCTCTCATCTACAATAGAGCAACACTCTCCTCTCATCTACAATAGAGCAACCTTCTCCTCTCATCTACAATAGAGCAACACTCTCCTCTCATCTACAATAGAGCAACACTCTCCTCTCATCTACAATAGAGCAACCTTCTCCTCTCATCTACAATAGAGCAACACTCTCCTGCCCATCTACAATAGAGCAACCTTCTCCTCTCATCTACAATAGAGCAACACTCTCCTCTCATCTACAATAGAGCAACACTCTCCTCTCATCTACAATAGAGCAACACTCTCCTCTCATCTACAATAGAGCAACACTCTCCTCTCATCTACAATAGAGCAACACTCTCCTCTCATCTACAATAGAGCAACACTCTCCTCTCATCTACAATAGAGCAACACTCTCCTCTCATCTACAATAGAGCAACACTCTCCTCTCATCTACAATAGAGCAACACTCTCCTCCCATCTACAATAGAGCAACACTCTCCTCCCATCTACAATAGAGCAACACTCTCCTGCCCATCTACAATAGAGCAACACTCTCCTCTCATCTACAATAGAGCAACACTCTCCTCTCATCTACAATAGAGCAACACTCTCCTGCCCATCTACAATAGAGCAACACTCTCCTCTCATCTACAATAGAGCAACACTCTCCTCCCATCTACAATAGAGCAACACTCTCCTCCCATCTACAATAGAGCAACACTCTCCTCTCATCTACAATAGAGCAACACTCTCCTGCCCATCTACAATAGAGCAACACTCTCCTCTCATCTACAATAGAGCAACACTCTCCTCCCATCTACAATAGAGCAACACTCTCCTCTCATCTACAATAGAGCAACACTCTCCTCTCATCTACAATAGAGCAACACTCTCCTCTCATCTACAATAGAGCAACACTCTCCTCTCATCTACAATAGAGCAACCTTCTCCTCTCATCTACAATAGAGCAACACTCTCCTCTCATCTACAATAGAGCAACACTCTCCTCCCATCTACAATAGAGCAACACTCTCCTCCCATCTACAATAGAGCAACACTCTCCTCTCATCTACAATAGAGCAACACTCTCCTCCCATCTACAATAGAGCAACACTCTCCTCCCATCTACAATAGAGCAACACTCTCCTCCCATCTACAATAGAGCAACACTCTCCTCTCATCTACAATAGAGCAACACTCTCCTCTCATCTACAATAGAGCAACACTCTCCTGCCCATCTACAATAGAGCAACACTCTCCTCTCATCTACAATAGAGCAACACTCTCCTCCCATCTACAATAGAGCAACACTCTCCTCTCATCTACAATAGAGCAACACTCTCCTGCCCATCTACAATAGAGCAACCTTCTCCTCTCATCTACAATAGAGCAACACTCTCCTCTCATCTACAATAGAGCAACACTCTCCTCTCATCTACAATAGAGCAACACTCTCCTGCCCATCTACAATAGAGCAACCTTCTCCTCTCATCTACAATAGAGCAACACTCTCCTCTCATCTACAATAGAGCAACACTCTCCTCCCATCTACAATAGAGCAACACTCTCCTCTCATCTACAATAGAGCAACCTTCTCCTCTCATCTACAATAGAGCAACCTTCTCCTCTCATCTACAATAGAGCAACACTCTCCTCTCATCTACAATAGAGCAACACTCTCCTCCCATCTACAATAGAGCAACACTCTCCTGCCCATCTACAATAGAGCAACACTCTCCTCTCATCTACAATAGAGCAACACTCTCCTGCCCATCTACAATAGAGCAACACTCTCCTCCCATCTACAATAGAGCAACACTCTCCTCTCATCTACAATAGAGCAACACTCTCCTGCCCATCTACAATAGAGCAACACTCTCCTCCCATCTACAATAGAGCAACACTCTCCTCTCATCTACAATAGAGCAACACTCTCCTCCCATCTACAATAGAGCAACACTCTCCTCCCATCTACAATAGAGCAACACTCTCCTCCCATCTACAATAGAGCAACACTCTCCTGCCCATCTACAATAGTCAGCACTCTCCTCCCATCTACAATAGAGCAACACTCTCCTCTCATCTACAATAGAGCAACACTCTCCTCCCATCTACAATAGAGCAACACTCTCCTCCCATCTACAATAGAGCAACACTCTCCTCTCATCTACAATAGAGCAACACTCTCCTCCCATCTACAATAGAGCAACACTCTCCTCTCATCTACAATAGAGCAACACTCTCCTCCCATCTACAATAGAGCAACACTCTCCTCTCATCTACAATAGAGCAACCTTCTCCTCTCATCTACAATAGAGCAACCTTCTCCTCTCATCTACAATAGAGCAACACTCTCCTCTCATCTACAATAGAGCAACCTTCTCCTCTCATCTACAATAGAGCAACACTCTCCTCTCATCTACAATAGAGCAACCTTCTCCTCTCATCTACAATAGAGCAACCTTCTCCTCTCATCTACAATAGAGCAACCTTCTCCTCTCATCTACAATAGAGCAACCTTCTCCTCTCATCTACAATAGAGCAACCTTCTCCTCTCATCTACAATAGAGCAACACTCTCCTCCCATCTACAATAGAGCAACCTTCTCCTCTCATCTACAATAGAGCAACACTCTCCTCCCATCTACAATAGAGCAACACTCTCCTGCCCATCTACAATAGAGCAACACTCTCCTCCCATCTACAATAGAGCAACACTCTCCTCTCATCTACAATAGAGCAACCTTCTCCTCTCATCTACAATAGAGCAACACTCTCCTGCCCATCTACAATAGAGCAACACTCTCCTCTCATCTACAATAGAGCAACACTCTCCTGCCCATCTACAATAGAGCAACCTTCTCCTCTCATCTACAATAGAGCAACACTCTCCTGCCCATCTACAATAGAGCAACCTTCTCCTCTCATCTACAATAGAGCAACACTCTCCTCCCATCTACAATAGAGCAACCTTCTCCTCTCATCTACAATAGAGCAACACTCTCCTGCCCATCTACAATAGAGCAACCTTCTCCTCTCATCTACAATAGAGCAACACTCTCCTCCCATCTACAATAGAGCAACACTCTCCTCCCATCTACAATAGAGCAACACTCTCCTCTCATCTACAATAGAGCAACCTTCTCCTCTCATCTACAATAGAGCAACCTTCTCCTCTCATCTACAATAGAGCAACACTCTCCTCTCATCTACAATAGAGCAACACTTCTCCTCTCATCTACAATAGAGCAACACTCTCCTCTCATCTACAATAGAGCAACCTTCTCCTCTCATCTACAATAGAGCAACCTTCTCCTCTCATCTACAATAGAGCAACACTCTCCTCTCATCTACAATAGAGCAACCTTCTCCTCTCATCTACAATAGAGCAACACTCTCCTGCCCATCTACAATAGAGCAACACTCTCCTCTCATCTACAATAGAGCAACACTCTCCTGCCCATCTACAATAGAGCAACACTCTCCTCTCATCTACAATAGAGCAACACTCTCCTGCCCATCTACAATAGAGCAACACTCTCCTCTCATCTACAATAGAGCAACACTCTCCTGCCCATCTACAATAGAGCAACACTCTCCTCTCATCTACAATAGAGCAACACTCTCCTCCCATCTACAATAGAGCAACACTCTCCTGCCCATCTACAATAGAGCAACACTCTCCTCTCATCTACAATAGAGCAACACTCTCCTCTCATCTACAATAGAGCAACACTCTCCTCCCATCTACAATAGAGCAACACTCTCCTCTCATCTACAATAGAGCAACACTCTCCTGCCCATCTACAATAGAGCAACACTCTCCTGCCCATCTACAATAGAGCAACCTTCTCCTCCCATCTACAATAGAGCAACACTCTCCTCTCATCTACAATAGAGCAACACTCTCCTCCCATCTACAATAGAGCAACACTCTCCTCCCATCTACAATAGAGCAACACTCTCCTCCCATCTACAATAGAGCAACACTCTCCTCCCATCTACAATAGAGCAACACTCTCCTCTCATCTACAATAGAGCAACACTCTCCTCCCATCTACAATAGAGCAACACTCTCCTCCCATCTACAATAGAGCAACACTCTCCTCTCATCTACAATAGAGCAACACTCTCCTGCCCATCTACAATAGAGCAACACTCTCCTGCCCATCTACAATAGAGCAACACTCTCCTCCCATCTACAATAGAGCAACACTCTCCTCTCATCTACAATAGAGCAACACTCTCCTCCCATCTACAATAGAGCAACACTCTCCTCCCATCTACAATAGAGCAACACTCTCCTGCCCATCTACAATAGAGCAACACTCTCCTCCCATCTACAATAGAGCAACACTCTCCTCTCATCTACAATAGAGCAACACTCTCCTCCCATCTACAATAGAGCAACACTCTCCTCCCATCTACAATAGAGCAACACTCTCCTCTCATCTACAATAGAGCAACACTCTCCTCCCATCTACAATAGAGCAACACTCTCCTCTCATCTACAATAGAGCAACACTCTCCTCTCATCTACAATAGAGCAACACTCTCCTCTCATCTACAATAGAGCAACCTTCTCCTCTCATCTACAATAGAGCAACCTTCTCCTCTCATCTACAATAGAGCAACACTCTCCTCTCATCTACAATAGAGCAACCTTCTCCTCTCATCTACAATAGAGCAACCTTCTCCTCTCATCTACAATAGAGCAACCTTCTCCTCTCATCTACAATAGAGCAACACTCTCCTCTCATCTACAATAGAGCAACACTTCTCCTCTCATCTACAATAGAGCAACCTTCTCCTCTCATCTACAATAGAGCAACCTTCTCCTCTCATCTACAATAGAGCAACCTTCTCCTCTCATCTACAATAGAGCAACACTCTCCTCCCATCTACAATAGAGCAACCTTCTCCTCTCATCTACAATAGAGCAACACTCTCCTCCCATCTACAATAGAGCAACCTTCTCCTCTCATCTACAATAGAGCAACCTTCTCCTCTCATCTACAATAGAGCAACACTTCTCCTCCCATCTACAATAGAGCAACACTTCTCCTCTCATCTACAATAGAGCAACACTCTCCTCTCATCTACAATAGAGCAACCTTCTCCTCTCATCTACAATAGAGCAACACTCTCCTCTCATCTACAATAGAGCAACACTTCTCCTCTCATCTACAATAGAGCAACCTTCTCCTCTCATCTACAATAGAGCAACACTCTCCTCTCATCTACAATAGAGCAACACTCTCCTCTCATCTACAATAGAGCAACCTTCTCCTCTCATCTACAATAGAGCAACACTTCTCCTCTCATCTACAATAGAGCAACCTTCTCCTCTCATCTACAATAGAGCAACACTCTCCTGCCCATCTACAATAGAGCAACACTCTCCTCTCATCTACAATAGAGCAACACTCTCCTCTCATCTACAATAGAGCAACACTCTCCTCTCATCTACAATAGAGCAACACTCTCCTCTCATCTACAATAGAGCAACACTCTCCTCTCATCTACAATAGAGCAACACTCTCCTGCCCATCTACAATAGAGCAACACTCTCCTCTCATCTACAATAGAGCAACACTCTCCTGCCCATCTACAATAGAGCAACACTCTCCTCTCATCTACAATAGAGCAACACTCTCCTGCCCATCTACAATAGAGCAACACTCTCCTCTCATCTACAATAGAGCAACACTCTCCTCTCATCTACAATAGAGCAACACTCTCCTCTCATCTACAATAGAGCAACACTCTCCTGCCCATCTACAATAGAGCAACACTCTCCTCTCATCTACAATAGAGCAACACTCT
This sequence comes from Elysia crispata, assembly GCA_033675545.1. Taxonomy (NCBI): domain Eukaryota; kingdom Metazoa; phylum Mollusca; class Gastropoda; family Plakobranchidae; genus Elysia; species Elysia crispata. Next base: position 15,919 of record JAWDGP010005279.1, on the reverse strand, counting down.
CCTCTCATCTACAATAGAGCAACACTCTCCTCTCATCTACAATAGAGCAACACTCTCCTCTCATCTACAATAGAGCAACACTCTCCTCTCATCTACAATAGAGCAACACTCTCCTCTCATCTACAATAGAGCAACACTCTCCTCTCATCTACAATAGAGCAACACTCTCCTCTCATCTACAATAGAGCAACACTCTCCTGCCCATCTACAATAGAGCAACACTCTCCTCTCATCTACAATAGAGCAACACTCTCCTCTCATCTACAATAGAGCAACACTCTCCTCTCATCTACAATAGAGCAACACTCTCCTCTCATCTACAATAGAGCAACACTCTCCTCTCATCTACAATAGAGCAACACTCTCCTCTCATCTACAATAGAGCAACACTCTCCTCTCATCTACAATAGAGCAACACTCTCCTCTCATCTACAATAGAGCAACACTCTCCTCTCATCTACAATAGAGCAACACTCTCCTGCCCATCTACAATAGAGCAACACTCTCCTCTCATCTACAATAGAGCAACACTCTCCTGCCCATCTACAATAGAGCAACACTCTCCTGCCCATCTACAATAGAGCAACACTCTCCTGCCCATCTACAATAGAGCAACACTCTCCTCTCATCTACAATAGAGCAACACTCTCCTCTCATCTACAATAGAGCAACACTCTCCTCTCATCTACAATAGAGCAACACTCTCCTCTCATCTACAATAGAGCAATACTCTCCTGCCCATCTACAATAGAGCAACACTCTCCTGCCCATCTACAATAGAGCAACACTCTCCTCTCATCTACAATAGAGCAACACTCTCCTCTCATCTACAATAGAGCAACACTCTCCTCTCATCTACAATAGAGCAACCTTCTCCTCTCATCTACAATAGAGCAACACTCTCCTCTCATCTACAATAGAGCAACACTCTCCTCTCATCTACAATAGAGCAACACTCTCCTCTCATCTACAATAGAGCAACACTCTCCTCTCATCTACAATAGAGCAACACTCTCCTCTCATCTACAATAGAGCAACACTCTCCTGCCCATCTACAATAGAGCAACACTCTCCTCTCATCTACAATAGAGCAACACTTCTCCTCTCATCTACAATAGAGCAACACTCTCCTGCCCATCTACAATAGAGCAACACTCTCCTCTCATCTACAATAGAGCAACACTCTCCTGCCCATCTACAATAGAGCAACACTCTCCTCTCATCTACAATAGAGCAACACTCTCCTGCCCATCTACAATAGAGCAACACTCTCCTCTCATCTACAATAGAGCAACACTCTCCTGCCCATCTACAATAGAGCAACACTCTCCTCCCATCTACAATAGAGCATCACCCTCCTCTCATCTACAATAGAGCAATACTCTCCTGCCCATCTACAATAGAGCAACACTCTCCTGCCCATCTACAATAGAGCATGACTCTCCTCCCATCTACAATAGAGCAACACCCTTCTCCTATCTACAATAGAGCAACACTCTCCTCCCATCTACAATAGAGCAACACTCTCCTCCCATCTACAATAGAGCAACACTCTCCTGCCCATCTACAATAGTCAGCACTCTCCTCCCATCTAAAATAGATTATCACTTTCCTCTCATCTACAATAGAGTCAGCACTCTTCTCCCATCTACAAAAGAGCAACACTCTCCTCCCATCTACAATAGAGCATCACCCTCCTCTCATCTACAATAGAGCAACAATCTCCTCCCATCTACAATAGAGCAACAATCTCTTTCCCATCTACAATAGTCAGCACTCTCCTCCCATCTACAATAGAACAACACTCTCCTTTCATATACAATAGAGCAACCTTCTTCTCTCATCTACAATAGAGCAACCTTCTCCTCTCATCTACAATAGAGCAACCTTCTCCTCTCATCTACAATAGAGCAACACTCTCCTCCCATCTACAATAGAGCAACACTCTCCTCTCATCTACAATAGAGCAACACTCTCCTGCCCATCTACAATAGAGCAACACTCTCCTCCCATCTACAATAGAGCAACAATCTCCTCTCATCTACAATAGAGCAGCAACACTCTCCTGCCCATCTACAATAGTCAGCACTCTCCTCCCATCTAAAATAGATTATCACTTTCCTCTCATCTACAATAGAGTCAGCACTCTTCTCCCATCTACAAAAGAGCAACACTCTCCTCCCATCTACAATAGAGCATCACCCTCCTCTCATCTACAATAGAGCAACACTCTCCTCCCATCTACAATAGAGCAACAATCTCTTTCCCATCTACAATAGTCAGCACTCTCCTCCCATCTACAATAGAACAACACTCTCCTTTCATATACAATAGAGCAACCTTCTTCTCTCATCTACAATAGAGCAAACTTCTCCTCTCATCTACAATAGAGCAACCTTCTCCTCTCATCTACAATAGAGCAACCTTCTCCTCTCATCTACAATAGAGCAACCTTATCCTCTCATCTACAATAGAGCAACCTTCTCCTCTCATCTACAATAGAGCAACCTTCTCCTCTCATCTACAATAGAGCAACCTTCTCCTCTCATCTACAATAGAGCAACCTTCTTCTCTCATCTACAATAGAGCAACCTTCTCCTCTCATCTACAATAGAGCAACCTTCTCCTCTCATCTATAATAGAACAACACTCTCCTCCCATCTACAATAGAACAACCTTCTCCTCTCATCTACAATAGAACAACACTCTCCTCCCATCTACAATAGAGCAACACTCTCCTCTCATCTACAATAGAGCAACCTTCTAGTCTCATCTACAATAGAGCAACCTTCTCCTCTCATCTATAATAGAACAACACTCTCCTCCCATCTACAATAGAACAACCTTCTCCTTTCATCTACAATAGAGCAACCTTCTCCTCTCATCTATAATAGAACAACACTCTCCTCCCATCTACAATAGAGCAACCTTCTCCTCTCATCTACAATAGAGCAACCTTCTCCTCCCATCTACAAGAGAACAACCTTCTCCTCTCATCTACAATAGAGCAACCTTCTAGTCTCATCTACAATAGAGCAATCTTCTCCTCTCATCTACAATAGAGCAACTTTCTCCTCTCATCTACAATAGAGCAACCTTCTCCATTGCGGGGGAATCACCGCACGACTGGCTCAAGAAGCGGTGCGACTACTATGAAGAGATCACTGACGATCACCGGAGTAGGTGCGAAAAGCTGAAGGCCCTAAAGTGTGCTATCAGGCTACAGCCCGATAGGTTCCAGTGCAAGGAGATGCGCAAGGCTCTACCCCGATGCCGGGGCTGGACCGACTTTGTTGACGATTGGCAACCCCGTGACCTGATCCTCGTCACTCGCAAGGCCCCGCGCGACCAAGCCCAGAAGCTTCTGTTCGAGCACCACAAAGAAGCCTTCCCGGACGAACTAGTTCCGCTTCTCTACCGGCCTCGTCTCCAAAACGTCCTTGTGACGATCCCGGGCCCAGAAATGGCCAAGGAGGAACTCGTTCTGAACGATGTGGTGGAAGTGTCCGTAGAGACAGCACAGGAGGTCCTCGATGGCAAATGGGGGCAAGACTGGGCTCTTGGCTACGCCCTTACTGTGCACAGCAGCCAAGGCCTGACTATTAAGGACCCACAGAAGGTCTGGATCGTCGATGACTACATCCAGTGGAGCAATCTCGCGTACCTTGCTGTCTCTCGAGTCCAGTACCTCAACCAGCTCGCCCGGTGCTGCCCCCCACCAGACACCGACGGCCGCCCCCCCCCCCCCCCCCCGCCGGCTTACGACGAGGCTGTTGCCCGCAAGAACATCGGCCGGAAGATCCAGTCCTACCAGCGCGTTGACGCATCCTGCAACATCGAGCTCCTCTGGTGCTATGAGCCAAAGGATACGCGGCAGTTCAGCGTCGACCGGATCGATAACGCAAAGGGCCATATACGCAACAACGTTCGGTTAGTTTGCCTCGAGTGTAACCGAAAACGAGGAGCCGCAGCACTCACCCATTGCGAAACAACAAAAAATGGTGGGCTACTCCCAGGGAATGTTTCGGCAGGCCAGTTGCAAGACCTCTTTGACTCCATCTAGGTCTATACCGAAGGTATGAGGCGACGCGGAGGCTGCTGCGTATCAGAGGGGACTACCAGTAGTTCTTCGCGTACGAAACCACGAAGAGGCCCATCTATGAGGTAATACACAACAGGGGCCCCACTTTTCGCCACGGCTCGGTCGAGCCGGTAAACCCGAAGGGACCACACAGGTTCAGTGGCGCGGCGCCGCCCACCCTCGAGTTCGCCGGGCTGGTAAAGATAGCGCATCAGACGGGAGCTTTTGCTCTTTGAGGCCGACAGGGCGGCCGGGAACCGTAGAAGAGGGCCCTCCGCTCACAGACTTTGCCCTAATGGCCTCAGAAGGGCGCTTATCGGTCAGCCGGGTGACCTCTCCATTAAGAGCAGAGACGACCGCAGGCAGCCGCTGCACCCACTCTGTGGACCTCTGATCTTGCGCGCGCGCTTGCGGTGCCGCAGGCAGCCGCATCTCCTGGGCGTACTGGTGGCCGAAGAGCCTCTCAGCCAGAGTTCTGTTCCACCGCTCCACGATTCCTTGGTCCCGGTGGCCACCGACCCGGCCGCGCCTTACCTCAACGCTGTGCTTAGCAAGGAGTTGGCTAACTGAGCCCATAAATTCCCGTCCAGGGTCAACCTGAAGAAGCTTGGGCCACTTCAATGGCCCCCGTCTGTAGATGCGAGAGAGGGCATCGGCGACCTCTGCTGCGCCCTTGCTAGTCAGAGGCTCAGCTTCCTTGTAGCGGCTGGCGACGTCCACGACCGTGAGAGCATACTTATACGTCCTCTGTCCCACGCGGTCGTGGGGAAAAAAGAGCAGGTCAGCTTAATGGACCTCGTTTGGCATCCTGACATCAAACTTTGGTCTCGGTATGTGCCGTGGTGCAGGCAGGTATATCTGCCAGATGGCTTGTTTCTTCAGCCAGTCCTTAGCCACATCTTCAGGAACCTTGGCTGCAGACGCCAGCTTCTTGACGGCTGTGAGTCCCTTCCCTTCTGGGGCTATAATAGAGCCTTGACAACTTTGCTGTCAGGCGAGAGTCCATTGACACACGATGTCAGAGTTGCCAAGTATTCTAAAAGCCTGATCAGTCTCCAACACGCTGATGCCACAGGCTCGGGCAGCAGCCCAGTTGTTTCTTGGAGGTTCGTCGGGCCAGCGAAAACCTTTGTGGCGAAACGTATTGCCGCTCGCTCATCCGACCGCCAGAGCTCGAGCGAGGTCTGCGCAATACCGATTACTGCGCGAGAAACGGGAATTTTATGGCGGCGAGCGCTGTGCCCCACCGAAAGGATTGCAAAGTAGAGCTCTTCAGGGAAACCCATCGCGAGCGCGTATTAAGGCCGGAAAAAATGCGGCGCCACTCATCTCTTAGCGAGCGATCTGGTAAGTCAAAAGGCCGGTTACGGCCATCCCCAGGACGACGAAGGCGATCTCGCGGTCTTTTTGGTCGCTGCTCGGTGTATAGAAGTCGGAAAGCCGGGGCCTGGGGCCTAGCGGGTCGAGGGTTTTCCCGGTGACGCGATTGTACGCGTGCATGGCTTCAGAGACGTCGTGGGAGGTCTGGACTGCGTGGTATTGGAAGCGGAGTTCTTTGTTTATGAAGTCGAGGCGTTCGGTTCGCCGCCGAGACCAGGCAGCCTGGGCGGTCTGCAGCTGCTCGGCGGCCTTGTCGTGTCTTTTCCGTTTTTCGGCTGCATCTTCTCGGCCGAGTATCGAAAACAGGTAGCTGCTTCCCGAGAAGGCAAGGGCGTTCACCAGGGCCCCACCGACCATCAGCGCGATAGACGCCATTTTATTCCATCAAGTTCGACGGCAGGATTTTATGACTTATCAATTGATCTTTTTTCAAAATGGCCAGAGACACTTCCATAAAGACCAGGGCAGAATCGCGCGGGGTCAGGTCGAGTTTCGCCACCGGGCCCCCCAAGGCCATCCGGCCGAGCTTTGAGTACCCGATGCTAAAGCCCGCGACAAGCGCCGCGTGGTACAGGGCGGTCGCGATAATCTTTCCGTCGACTGCTGCAGAAGACATGATGTAAAGTCACTCCATATGATGTGGGTCGGGGGTAACCTTCAATTGCTGAGCAGGCCTTTCTGGAGACAGGACCGGAGGCTTTTTCTCCTTTGGCGGAGGTTCTACAGGCGCGCGGGGCGAGGCGGCCCAGTAGGCCAGCCCCCCGGCAGCAGCCACTAGTACGCCTGCCCCCCCAGGGGGACATAGAGCCAGCCGCTTTCTCTTCCTTGTCCCTGCGGGGGTTTCCTCGTTGCTATGCGCGTCGGGCAACGTAGCAACCGGGTCGGCCACGAACGCTGAATCCCGCAGAGCCTCTTTGGCTGCCGCGAGTTCTTTTTCAAGGCGCTCTTGGTTTTCCTGGCGGCGGCGCCGGCACGCTCCGCGGCAGCTTTCTTCTCGTCTTTCTGTCTAGGGCCACCCGCCGTGAGATTGCTTCCGGGCACAGGGAGGCCCTCCGCTCCCAGAGAAGTCGTTTGCGCGAAACCCTGCACCGGATCCTGCACGAGGACAAAACCCTCGCCGAACGTATCCGCACCCTCTTTCGTGAACAGGGAATCACGATCGCGTCGATCCTTACGGCGCTCGGGATGACTATATCGACGCTAGTATTGGCCCTCACAGGCGGTTCTGGGGGCGGCGCCGTCCCCACCCCGCCGCAGGCAACCTCGCCGCAGCCTCCCGGCAAGGGTGGGGCCAGGAGTGGATTAAAAGGCACCTTCAGAGTCTCAGAAGAATCCTGGCAAAACTGGCTGGTAAAGCCGCTGCTGCTTTGCCGGGAATTATCGGCTCGATTGTCTCCTGGCTTCTATCCCTATTGGGGAAAACCGCAGTCTGGCTGGCTGGAAATCTGTGGGCCGTTCTTCTAGCTGTCGGGGGCTTACTGCTTGTGGCGGCGCGTGAGTGGCTACTACCCAAGAAACCAAAGCAGGCCTAGGCCGATGGCAATAGCGCCCACGATGAGGGCTGTTTTTTCGTCCTCGTGGGCCTCGTGGTCTGCTTTGGCTGCCGCCGCAATGTCCGGGGTTGTTGGCGGCTGACTGGTAGTCGCCTCTTGCGGCTTCTCGGCGCTCATCGGTTTAACGAGCCCCTTTTCGCCGGTGTCGTTTGAGACGTCTGGCGGGGCGGCGCTCTTATTCAGGCTGATATTCGCGCCCAGGTGCTGTTTTTTGGTGGAAATGATGATCAAGTTGTTGTAGCCCGCCACCTTACCCACGCGGAGGAGCATGTCAACTGGAGCCATGTAAAGACCCTCCCCAAAGGAGAAGTTGACCTCAGAGCGGGCATACTGTAGTACCTCTTGATAACGGCTTATTGCAGAGGGGATATCCACAGGAGCATTGATGGCGTCCTCGACGTTCGCCAGGAACTGTTTTTGCGCATCTACGGCCGCCCCGGCGCCAAGAATGCCTGTGCGGGTCTGGGCCTGGGAGCCGAGAATGGCCCACACGTAAGTCCGGATACTATCATTCAACCTCCCGGTCCCGCGGAGGGTGAAACCATCTGACTTGTTGAGTATGAAAGTCTTCCAGGCCTTGTCTGCTCCGGCGGCGTCCTGCTTGATGTAGTCTATGTGGGGGCGCATTAGTAGTAGAACGGGGTTTTGTCTACTCGATGCAAACGCCAATCTGCTCGGGTCATACTCCCCGACAACGAATGAGTGGCGTTGTCCGTTCTTGATGCTATGCATGTAGGCTCGACCGAGCCCCCAACTGAGGCCACTGACCTTCCAATCAGAGTGCGGGGAGACGCCGAATTCGTCGCAGATTCTCTCGTACCCCTGCCGGTCGTAAGGGCTGTTTACCGCATCCCATGCCCGATCCTGGGATGGTGGGGCCTGTATCTCTACCAGTATACGGGGTGTTTTGTAGTACACGTGGAAGCGGTAGAAGGACTGCAGAAAACCATCAGCAGCGGACAAATGGTCCTCCAGCGAAACCCCGCAGCCTGTGGTGGCGCACGAAACGGCGAAGTTGAGCTGGTTCTGCCAGAACTGCATCGGCCTGGACCAGTTTGTTTGAAGACACCGTCAGAGGGTAGTGTTCGGAGATATCGGGGTACTTAACCCCGAACCTTTTCTGCGGGTCGTCAAACTGGACCTGAACCCGGCCTTCTGCGAGATCGCCTACATCTTGAGCCGCGGCTTTTTGGTGTCCGGGCTGGTACTTGGCTTCACTATTAAACTTGAAAGCTTTCGAACTCATATTGAGCCGTCATGTTCCACACGCTTTCGGATGTTCAAAGGGGGAGCAGTCCCGCTCCAGCAATACATCGACAACCGTGATGGGCACCTCTACATTGGCCTCAAGTCAATCACCTTCACGGTGGGGTGGTACAACATCCTCGGTGGGGAAACGTGTTCTTGGAAAAGCATTGGGGGGACCAAGCCTGGACCAGTTTGTCTGAAGACACCGTCAGAGGGTAGTGTTCGGAGATATCGGGGTACTTAACCCCGAACCTTTTCTGCGGGTCGTCGAACTGGACCTGAACCCGGCCTTCTGCGAGATCGGCTACATCGTGAGCCGCGGCTTTTTGGTGTCCGGGCTGGTACTTGGCTTCACTATTAAACTTGAAAGCTTTCGAACTCATATTGAGGTGGCATGTTCCACACGCTTTCGGACGTTCAAAGGGGGAGCAGTCCCGCTCCAGCAATACATCGACAACCGTGATGGGCACCTCTACATTGGGCTCAAGTCAATCACCTTCACGGTGGGGTGGTACAACATCCTCGGTGGGGAAACGTTTTCTTGGAAAAGCATTGGGGGGGGACCAAAAAAACCCTTACCATCCCGCCAGGCCTGTATGGATTCGACCAACTAAAGGAGGTTCTCGAGGGGGCTAGACCCCGCCCCACGCACACGCTGAAGGTGAGTAGAGCGAACAGCTTGATCACCCTAACAGTTGCCCCCGGGCGGGGAATCCTTCTATCCGATGGCTTGCTGACGCTTCTCGGCCTGGACGACGGCTTAGGCGGAGTCTGGCTCGACGCAGGTGTTTATATGGGCGATCGCCCCGTAAACTTTGCGACGAGGCAAATGCTGTGAGTCCATCTCGAAGAAATTAACACAACCGAAAACATCGTCAACGGGGCTCCTTCGTCACTCCTGGCCTGCGTCGGGCTGGGGCGCCACACCTTCGGGGACATTAACACGGTCCGCATGGAGTGTCCCGAATATAAACGCCTTCGAGATGGTACTATAGGCGAGTTAAAGGTTTCCATTAGGGGTGCATCATCAGGAAAGGCAATTTCCAACCAATATCTCCCGATACACGTCACGCTCGAGGTCGTCAGAAAATGAGTATCTTCGGCGAGAGGATCCGCCGCGGGCCTGACATGGCCGAAGTCCTATCTGGCTATGTTAAAAAAGACTACGTCGATGCACAAGACGGCCTCCGTGTCCTGAAGGCGGGCGACACCATGAGCGGTGATCTGGACATGGAGGGAGGCCAGGTGCGCGGGCTGCCAATGAATAAGAAGTTACAAGGCGACGAGGCTGTCTCCCAGTATCAGGTAGTGGAAATCATCAGCGAGGCTTTGCGGCGATTTCGGGCGATTCGCAAGCCCTTGGTCACCGTGTGGGCCGAAAACAAGAAAACAATGGTCAATGACCGCTTTGGGTGAAGCTGGGGCGCCGACGCCGCCAGAGGCCTGGCCGATGGCGGTTACCCTAGCAGGTAGGGTCCTTCGCATGAGCCTGTCAACAACAGCGCCTCACGGCTCAATCGCCACCGCCAGTGTCAATATAGCCGTCAATGGGGAGGAAAACGTAGAATATGGCGTGACCAAGCCGGAGTATTTCAACCCCTCTAGAACTGGCCCAAGGCGATAAGATCGGCTTCAGGTCTGCGTCGTCAACCCGGGGAATCTCAGGCTCAGTAGCCTCCCTCCTAATTGAACTCGACTTGTAATCTACCATTGTGTAAGATGAAACAAGTGACTCCAACAGCCCCATTACAATCGGGCGCTCTCTACCCAGAGCTGCCCATTACCGATGACGGCGGCACCCCGCAACGGCCGGATCAGTACTTCCGACTCCAGGAGATCTCGCGGCTGAGAAAACACCTCGAAGACGAACGGGACACACGGTCGCAGCTCTATAAGAAGTACCGGCGCGGGATTAACGCTGTAGATGCTGTCCACACGGCGCTACTCTCAGCCAGTGTGGGGATGGGCATTGGAGGTGTGGGCCTCCTGTCCACGATCATAGCAGCCCCGGTTGTAATGGGGCTTGAGGTTGCAGTCTTGGGCTGTGGACTCCTCGGTGCCGCCGGTAAATTTGTCAGCCGCCGGCTCTCGGTGAAGGCAAAAAAGCATGACGAGGTTATGATTCTTGCCGGGAGTAAACTCAACTCCATATCCGCCCATGTCTCGAGAGCACTCACAGATGGTCACATCTCTGATGAAGAATTCCACATAGTTGTTGATGAGGTCCACAAGTATACCCAGATGAAGGCAAAGATTCGGGCTAGGGCAAAAAATGCGCATGCCGCGGTCACTCTCGACGAGGAAGTGCTTATTCAGAGAGGCCGGGACGAGGCCAGGGCCAGTTTCATGAAGAAATTAGCTGCACCTTAGTCTTCTTTAAGCGGCGACAACATACGCCATACAGCCCGCCTCCATACTCCGTAACTCTGTAAGACTAACTTTCACCCACATTTTTCTTATTTATGCCCCTTAAACCAAACTGCAGTCATACCGCTGATAAGCCAGCGGCTCTTACATTCAACCCACGCAGGGCATAGCACAGTCCCGAGAGGACAGGTCGCGTTACAACAATCCTGGCACGCAGATAAAAAAAACCTGTCACGCTGATAAAAACTTAGCCGATTGTCAGAAATGTGGGCCACACTGTCCAAACTATGTCACACTGTCAAAACTAGGGCGAGTTGTCAAGAGATAAACAAGTTGACGGAAGTTGGTGGTTTAGTGACCCCCCGATCCTCACTGGTCCAGGATCTGAGAGCAAGTGGCTGTGGGGGTGGCTGCGCGAGCAGCTACAACAAGTACAACTACAACTACAACAGTGCAAATACAACTACAACAAGTTCAACTACAACTACAACTACAACAAGTACAAGTCCAACTACAACTACAACAAGTCCTGACTGTTTTTTGTTGCGATTTTCACGTACATAAAGAATTGGGGTAATTGTGCATGTAGGCCGAGCGTTTTTCACGTACATAAAGAATTGGGGTAATTGTGCATGTAGGTGTGGGGGCTGCGGAGGACCAAATTGGTGGGGTGGTGGGGGTGCCATGGGGGGGGGGGGGGGGGGGGCGGGCGCTGGGAGCCGCGGAGGGCCAAATTGGTGGGGTGGTGGGGTTCTGTAAGGGGAGGGTGCTGGGAGCCGCGGAGGGCCAAATTGGTGGGGTGGTGGGGTTCTGTAAGGGGAGGGTGCTGGGAGCCGCGGAGGGCCAAATTGGTGGGGTGGTGGGGGTGCCATTGGGGGGTGAGCGGGCGCTGGGAGCCGCGGAGGGGGCGATTGGTGGGGTGGTGGGGGTGCCATTGGGGGGGGGGGAGCGGGCGCTGGGAGCCGCGGAGGGGGCGATTGGTGGGGTGGTGGGGGTGCCATTGGGGGGGGGGGGAGCGGGCGCTGGGAGCCGCGGAGGGCGATTGGTGGTGGTGGGGGCTGGGAGCCGCGGAGGGCGATTGGTGGGGTGGTGGGGGTGCCATTGGGGGGGGGGGGGAGCGGGCGCTGGGAGCCGCGGAGGGGGCGATTGGTGGGGTGGTGGGGGCTGGGAGCCGCGGAGGGGGCGATTGGTGGGGTGGTGGGGGCTGGGAGCCGCGGAGGGGGCGATTGGTGGGGTGGTGGGGGCTGGGAGCCGCGGAGGGGGCGATTGGTGGGGTGGTGGGGGTGCCATTGGGGGGGGGGGAGCGGGCGCTGGGAGCCGCGGAGGGCCAAATTGGTGGGGTGGTGGGGGTGCCATGGGGGGGGGGGGCGGGGGCTGGGAGCCGCGGAGGGCCAAATTGGTGGGGTGGTGGGGTTCTGTAAGGGGAGGGTGCTGGGGGCCGCGGAGGGGGCGATTGGTGGGGTGGTGGGGTTTCCATGGGGGGGGGGGGGGGCGGGCGCTGGGAGCCGCGTAGGGCCAAATTGGTGGGGTGGTGGGGGTTCTGTAAGGGGAGGGTGCTGGGAGCCGCGGAGGGGGCGATTGGTGGGATGGTGGGGGTTCTGTAAGGGGAGGGTGCTGGGAGCCGCGGAGGGCCAAATTGGTGTGGTGGTGGGGTTGCCATGGGGGGTGGGGGGGGGCTGGGAGCCGCGGAGGGCCAAATTGGTGGGGTGGTGGGGTTCTGTAAGGGGAGGGTGCGGGGAGCCGCGGAGGGGGCGATTGGTGGGGTGGTGGGGGTTCTGTAAGGGGAGGGTGCTGGGAGCCGCGGATTGCCGAACTAAAAGGTATGATCACCCCCCCCTGCTGCTGAGGGGTCATCTGGATTGGAAAAGAAAAAGAGAAAAAAGAGCAAAAAATAATTAGAATAATGCACAATAAAAGTTTATCATGTATTATGTAGGTATAAAGGTGTAAAGGTTTTGAAACAAGTACCTAGATCTAGATCTAGACCTTCATCTAGACTTAGATCCAAACCCTAGCCTTCCTCATTGAAAATTTAGACGTAAAGAATAGTTACTTGTTTATCATTCATTTCAATGAGCTAAATGTAACTAATTTTGCCTACCTGTAGACTCATCAGAAGGAACTGGTTGTAAATCTGTCTGTGTGGGTATAGGTGAGGTCTCATCCTCAGACTCGATGATAAGTCTAGATCTAGACCTAGCTCTGCTTCTTGAGCATCATCGTCCTCTGGGTCATCCAAAAAGTATGATTTGATGATTTCACAAAGGGCATGATCTTCAACAACATTGTTGAGGCCAAGTTGAGTGGCGGTGTTGAGAAGACGAGCAATCTACTCCTCTCTTGGAGTGTCGTCACTAGGACGCTGCATCGTGACAACCAACCCGGAAATGAAAAATTTCAGCTACCTAGCTATGAATTTTGGCTTTTATTTTGTTTTAAAAACTGCTTCAAACAATATAAAGATAAAATTTAGAAACTAGAAGTTTTGGAGCGCCCACATCAAGAAGGAATTAAAATTTTGAGCCAATTTTGATAGTTTAGACTGGGGTTCAAATGAGGGGTATCTGGTAATTTTGATGTCTGCTAGCAGTCTAAGATGCGTAAGTAGTCCCATTGGAATGTAAAACATCCCGATTCATGCGCACTCCAAAATGTCAAAGTAGGGGGAAATTGCTACGAAAAATTTGATACCAAACATGATAGGGTTTTTATTCATCTAATGGCCATTATCTGCGAATAAAGAGGTGGTGTTATTTTGTTAATTTTAGCACAAATTTTAGGATTTTATTCGTGCAAAAGTAGACCTTAAGTATAAAAAACTAATAAAAAATTTAAATCTTTAAATGTGAATTTGGGCCCTCAATCTTTTGGAATATGGTTTAGAAATGGTTAAACTTTCACATTATGATGAAACTACATTTTTGACCTCCAACATTCTATTCACTCTTTATTGGCTGATATCTCGAAATCGTCCCCACCGACATATGGGCCTTTTTCTCAGGCACACATACATATAAAGGAAGGCTATATGTATTTGATTCGATCTTACTTGAGCCAAATTCCAACGAAGCGACTCGATCATAGACTCATAAAATAATAGAATAGGGTGTATGTTTAATTGTAAACTGAAATGAAATGATTACAAGATATAGAGTAATATTCTTAAAATTCAGTGAATAGTTGAGACGGCTGCAAAAACATTATATGTTCTGCATCGGTCAGATTGTGTTTTGGTTTCAGAAAGGAATGGCACAGAATCATTAAATTCTAGCCATGTGAACTTATCATAACATTGGCGAACTGCTCAAATTTCCCCTTTTTATGTTGAATGAAAATGAACTGAAAAAAAAAGTTGGGAACTATGGATGATAGGTAAAGCAATAACTTTATAGTAGTTTTTCTAAACAAACAAATACTTCGCCCAAACTTCCCTCAGTGCTTCGCCAATTTTCAGACTTGCTGTTTAAAAAACAAAGAAAAAAACAAAACAAACCAAATCACTGAGGACTGATGTACAATCTTTTTTCAGGATTTTTATGAGTTGATATGAGCGAGGGATAAGGGGGGAAAAAATCAAAATTTAAATGTTAGCCAGGTTATGCTTTAGTTAAAATAATGATACTTTATAGGTATTTTTACTTTAACTTCGAAAGAGCTTTTATGAATAAGGAGATACAAATTATTCAAAAGATAAACGGCAAAAAGAAAAACAGGAATAACAACAAAAACAAAAAAAAAAAGAAAGAAACACCAATGAACACTTTTGAAGATCGAAAACAACCATGTTCTTCATCTTTCTAATAATTCAATGAAATACAAAAACGACGTTCTTTTTGGACCAATAACCCTCTTGTGCTCCAAATTTAAAACATCTTCTAAGGCTGTGACAGATCCCAATTTTTAAGTAATCACGGTTACGGGAGTCCCGTCGCAGAAGATCCGCGGGGTCCCGGTAATCATAATAGTAATCATTTCCTTAGAAGTGAGGGGTGGTTACGGGAGATGACGGGGCTAACGGCAGACTAAGATCAGGTGGGCTCCGGAGTCAAAAAAGTAATCATATCCCGTGAAGTGAAGAGAGGTGACGGGACTGACGGTAGGCTAAGATCAGCTAAGGTCCCGGAGTCAAAAAAGTAATCATATCCCGTGAAGTGAAGAGAGGTGACGGGACTGACGTTAGGCTAAGATGAGCTAAGGTCCCGGAGTCAAAAAAGTAATCATATCCCGTGAAGTGAAGAGAGGTGACGGGACTGACGTTAGGCTAAGATGAGCTGGGCCCCGGAATTAAAAAAGAAAAGTTTTTTCCATGCCTCTCCCTTCCCGTTTAAATTCATGCAACATTCGGTCGCGTGGATCTTGGATTTGTGGAATGTATTGTGCAGCACGCCGAGCACCAGAGTAATCTTCTTTCAAGCCCTTTTTTATTTTTATTTTATTATTATTTTTTAAAAATTTTATTATATTCATTTTATTTCCACCCGCTCTTACAAAAAAAAAAAGGAAAATTCATAATCAATAAATGATAGAGGAGACACAGAACAATAGAAAAATATGAATGGAAATAAAATGAGTAGCGTAGAAATATGTTACAATAATCAACAGTTTTCATTCATAGTGAACCATTTGATATCCAGCAATCAACAAAATCAAGTCAAATAGTTCTATAACTATAATATAAACCAGGACGGTAAATTTAATTCAGACAAAATGAACAAAAAAACTTATCAAGAAATTCTTAATTTCACTTGATTAAACAATGATCTAAAATAATAGAAAAATTAACAATAATTTATAAGGTTAAGTCACGAATATTGAATAAATGACACAGGAGAAGTAAAGTAATATTGTATAAGTATTGTAGAGAGCAGTGCTAAAAAACTAATCCAGTATGACGAATTGTGGCACTAGATAACGAGTAAGAGAGATGGGAACCAAACATAAGCGTCTCACTTGTCGCCCCGCTAACTCCCCACCCCCACACACCCCCAACACACATACACGCAAATTTTACCAGGCACTGATTGCCACTCCTTTTATTCACTCCACCCCATTTCCTGCCCCATTCTGTTTTCACGAACCTTGCTTTCTCTTGCCTAATGCCTTGTTTAGACAAGGTCAAAAGGCCTTGATTACATCGACGGGACGTCGGTTCTGTCTCGTTGATTTCCACTAACGCCTTAGTGAGGAGTACTGAGGATTATGAATACTCCCGCGGATCTCACTAGAGTATCCGTGATCCCGTTTTTTCAGGAAGATCCGTGGTTACTGATTACTTTTACGTGACCCGTCC
>JAWDGP010005278.1:102500-111006 GCA_033675545.1 Elysia crispata | reverse complement strand
GCTTACCGCTTCTGTACTAAATATGAAAAAAGCATAATGAGCCAGGCTTGAAACATTAAAGGGATTAAAATTTAATTCAATCACACTTAGATAATAAAAAATAGAAAACTAAAATATTACCATTTGCCCTAAGTACAATATTTTATCTAGAACTTAAATAAAATTGTATATTTTTAGGATGATAACAAAATTTAACAATGTCGGTACATTGCCACTAATTTCTATAACAGTAAAGTTTTTATTGAAACTAACGTTTTGAATGGAAACAGTTATCATTTTTTTTTCTCGATCAGATGTTTTATTTCACAAAGTTTAATAATAGGCGCATCAAAAACTAGTGAAAGCTATAGGGCCCACTTGGAAACACATTTCGAAAAAAAGGTAGCATAAACTCTACTATGTGAAATATCGAAGCCTTTTTTTAAGATGCCTCCGACCCGAGGCTTTCTAAGGAACAGGGGGAGTAGCCGAGCTAAAGAAACCTTTGTAGTATGTGTAAGAGTAAGCTTTTACATTTGATCATTAATTTATGCAGAGTTAGAACGGTTACATATTGAGTGGGACTGTGCGCTGATCAATTAGTGTGTCCCTAGCATGATGATTCTACAATGGGTGAAGAGTAGAGAGCTATAATAAATGAGATTATTTATTCAAACATGATTTTCAGCACGGACAATTTCATTTCCATAGCTGCTTGCATTTGAAATGAACTCTGTTTCTACTATGGGTGAGGTGTAGAGAAGGTATATTAAATGAGATTGTTAATTTTATTCAACGATCATTTTCAGTACCGGTATCACTCCATCACTCAGCCTTTTAAACTGAGGACCAAATAACGGAGGGACCACACTTGGGAGTGTGAACATTAAGGATAATGTACTTAATGGATTAATTGAAGGAGTGTTGTAAACCACAGTGCAATCCACTTAAAGTCAACACCTTTAACGGAAACTCTCTTTGCCAGTCCTATTTAGTATTATACATATATATATATATATATAAATATATATATATATATATATATATATATATATATATATATATATAAATATATATATATATATATATATGTATATATTTATATATAATTTGCAAACAAGCGACAACTTTGTCCTCCACTTGAAACACCAGTGTCGTATGAAGAGAATTTACGGTAAGATTTTCTATATCTATATCTATATCTATCTGTATATATATATATATATATATATATACAACACTCTTGCTTAAAGTAAACTGATTTTTAAGGTCCAGGGGTGTTGACTTTATCCAGATTCCACTGTATTATTGCGTGCCCAAAAAATGACTAAGGTTTCTATTGATAATTATTGTTAAACTGATGTTTTATAGATATTAAAGTCTACATGTTTTGAATTTTTTATTTTATAGCGTATTTCTATCTTTTTTAAATCGGTTTATTGCTCTAAAGCCTATAATGTTTTGTTTGTTGTTTTTTTTTTTTTTTGTTTTTTTTTTAATATAATAACAAAGTTTCCATGAAAAACTCGAAAGGTTCTTTAAGCGGTTACAAATCGTCCGATATCCAAACCCGAATGATTTCTATTTGCCTATTTGCGTCGTCTGGTGCCGGCGCATCAGAAGCTATTTTACCTTGTATTCATTGGCATTTGTGTATAGGCGTAACAATACATGTTAAAAACAAATGTTTTTGCAATATATTTCGCTTTGCAAAGATTCCTGGAACGTTTTTTTTTTTAATTTTTAAGCTCTGATTTTATGACAAAGTTATTCAGATCCAGTTTATTCAGTAATCTATTTTACCCAGAACAGGTAGTCCAGAACAGTTCCAATCTTGCTATGTCAAGCATTTTTTTTTTTAATTTCAAAATTGGAACATATTCTGTGTTTGTTGCATTGCTTTGTAGTGAATAAAATCGAAGCAATAAGGGTTAATAAAATATTATAGAAAGTGTGAGAAAGAAGAGAAAATGAGATTTAAAATGCATTGAGAGGCACGAGACTACATTAATTTTTTGGTTTGTTTCGTTTTGTTCTTGTCTTTCATTTCTTTTGCAGAAATCCAAATGTTTAAAACATTAAATGTTAAATTTCGTTTGCAATCTGAATCTGTTTTTTTTTTTTTTTTTTTGTAAATAATGCTTTGTAAAGAAACGTATATGAAATACTATTTATGGTCAAAACTACTTTATGTTAGAAAAAACAAAGTCATTTGATTTACAATTTGTCAGTTTCTGGATTTTTGTCGTAAACTCATATACGTGAAAAACAACGAAATTATAAAAAATTTGTATTTTTTAAAATGTCATTTGATTTTTTTTCGGAAATAAAAGAAAACTGAAAGAAGTCAGGGATAAGCTGATTTTCGTGATCTTGTCTTAAACCTTTTTTCTTTTTTGTACTTTAATTGACCAAAGAGTTTAATGACGAAAAGGAGACTAATTTTATAGTAACAAAAACCTATCGTTACTGATCGTCGTTGTTAAGAATTATGATTTGAACATTAAAAAAGGAAGAAAGAAAAACAATGCTCTAATATCGGCGTCCCTAGAAATTCCGTCAGTTTTCATTCTTTCGTAAACTAAGTCTTATAAATGAAAAGAGACAATGCACATATCAACAGTTACAAGAATGATCGTGGACAAATCTATCCCCTACGTTAACTTACTATCCGGAGAAAGTTTCAAATTGAATTTTTGTTCGAACTTTGTGGTGGCTCAGTATAGCAAGTTGAGCAACTGCTATTTTTGGTGCCCTTTGATCCCTACATCAGACTGCGCAACAAAGTGCATGGATGTATAGATCCAAACTGATAACAAGGGGCTGATTACAACGAAATGAATGGGACTAGAAAACATGTTTGCAATATCAGCATTGTATTGAATGCGTAAATACTAATCATTTATATTTTACTCTTTGAAATAAAAAAAAAAACAAAAGAAAACGATAATATTTAACTCTCATTTGTATGATTTATTTTCGGAAAGAATAGAAGCTACCATAATTTCTGGAAAAGTCAATGTAACGAAACGTAACCAATTTGAATGCCAGAATAGTAAAGCATTTTTTCTTTCTTCCTTTCTTTCTTTTTAATGTTCCAATCCTACTTTTTAGCACTCAAGCCCACTAGCGTTACTTTAAGGTGTAAAAGTCTTTCTTATATTCAAAACTAGATCTATTCGTAGATATCTGTGCATGTCAGTCAACTGGATCTTGTTTTCAAGCACAGTAGATTTATTAAGGTAAGACCCCCCAAGGTTTTTAACAGGTGATTGTGGTTTGTGTGCTGAAGATAAAAAAAAATATGTCATCCGAAGTAAATTGCACGTGCTTCCTCTCTGTAACCGCAAATCATCTTTTTAGCAATAATGGATAGCTGACGTTTAACTGACTGATCAGGACATGACATGATGCGACAAAGCACTGCTTAAGAACAGCCCTTCGGAAATTGTTGATAATTAAAAAAACTGAAAGAAAAAAACAACAACAAAAAAAATGTCATTTTAAACAGTGGGTTAGGTTAAAAAAGTAGAGAAAGTTCAGGGGGTTAATGCCTAGGTAGGCAGAAAAGCTTGGTTTCGGAAAAGTTTGATTAAATCACGCACTCAGGAGAGACAGATAGTTGGTTTGATCCCTAGCTGCTCTTAGAAATGTTTGTATGGACTATATCCATTTGGGCGGAGAGAAATATAATCGTTTCATTTCATTTGTTTTCTTGCCATTGTAAGGCGATCGGATTTTCCTATAATTATCAATCAGGGTGTTTTCTCTCCTTCTCTATCTCTTTCTCTATCTCTCTTTTTTTCTTTCTATCTCTCTCGGTTTTTTTTTCTTTACCCGCCATTTTGTCTATTTATTTTTCTATCATTCCGTAAAGTACTCCATTCTCTCTCTTTCTCTCTTACCCTCACTCTATCTCTATTAATGTCTATCGTTTTCTCCTATTCCTCTCTCTCTCTCTCTCTCTCTCTCTCTCTCTCTCTCTCTCTCTCTCTCTGTCTCTTGTTCTCTTTCTCTCCTTCTTTCTACCAATCTCTTTTTTTATGGAGCGAAGCGAAGCTTATCCACCTATAAAGTGTATAGAACTAGTAGCAAAGACAGAACAGTTCGGGAGTTTTACCTAGTCGGAAATCATAAGGAATTGACTCATGATCACTGCCAAAATGAGAAGGACAGATAAAATTTTTAAAAATGCCCCTTAATTGGCTAGAACATAACTTCTCAGAACCTGAAATTTTTTTTATAAATAATTAGGGGACTTTTTTTTCCTATCTGCACAACCTGGTGTTTACATTAAACAGGAGATCAAATAATTATTAAAAAGTCCAAAGTATTATGAACGGTTTTATTTCTTCATTTAAATAACTTCGTATACCCTTGTGTCTGCGTGAAGATCTCACCCTCTTACTATTTTATGTGAACATTATTTTTATTGGGTCAAGATGGCTTTGCATATTTTCAGCGCTAACGCTGTCTTCCACAAGGATGACTGTCTTGTGAAACCATTACCTCTTTTACGCCGTTTTTTAATATAAAAGACCTAAAAAACCCTAGCCAGCAGAAATGCTATCATAGAAGGCTCACCCTGCCTTTGTTATACACAAACATCTGAACTAAAAAAGGAGAAAAGAAAAGCTGATGGTAGAATAATAAGCTTAAGATAAACATATTATCACACTGAGAATTCCCTTTTATTTACAATAACAGTGAGCATCTAATCAGCACCACTCACATTGTGATAATTTTCTAGAATAAAAATGAAATAAAAAGTTCCGAACACCACCGATATCAAAGATAATACTGATACTTTTGTTGACATAGCGCCATGTTAATTTCTTTGTGTAGAGCCCAGCCATCCATTCCTACTCCAAGATTCAATGTGTGAGAGATCAAAATTCCAAATATCATCATCAGGTTGTTTGCTTTATCATCAAGACTGTGTCTAGTATATGGTTACAACTCAGGACCGTCATGTTTGTTTTCAGAATTTTTTACTGAAGGCACATTTTGTTTACTAGATATGAAAAAAAAAAACGGAAAAAATCTATATTACTAAAGATGCACGGATTATAGCAAAGAAAGAAACGAACAAGTAATCTATTTGAATTCTTATTAATATTTTATTGTTACATTTAGTTTAATTTGTTAATAAAGAGTAAAAACTTTTCACGATTGAAATAACGAAGGTGGGGTTTCTACAACTTTGCCTTTCTATTTACTAAATAAAAAAAAAATATATATTTTACACTGATTGGCGTATTGCACACTTGTTTACAAGTTTGCGTTAAGTTTAAGGGCGAAGATTACAGTATGCCTGGTTGAAGGCAGGTGGACGGATACAAAGTCGTCTGTACACTGCGTCCGCCAACTTGTCGCCTTCACAATGAGCAAGCACGAGTTTTCTAAACATCTCACTCAACACTGTGCTATTACAGTAAGTAAAGAACAACAACGACAAAACCAAAAATAAATTGTAATTATTGTGCCCACCTTCAGATTCATTTTCCTCTGTTGCTTCCACCCAAAGTTTTCTAGCGACATAACTATATTCAAAGATACTAACTTTATCATGCAATGTTTGCCGAGATTCCACTGCGTTGAAAAAAGCTTCTTCTTTTGATTTCGGAAATAAAGCCATGGCTTGAGAACAAAGCGCACAATGAAAATCGCAAGACTGACATATTATTACAGCACTGACTTTTTGCAACTCAAGGCGATGTTGGAATGAAAACAATACTTACAGATTGCATGCATCGTTTCCTCATGCAACAGAATTCTACATTGAGAACCCAAAGCTTTTGTGTGTTATAAAATGTAACATTTGCTCCAAGAATACATGTTATGTATTCATAGAGGAAAAAGTTGCATTTTTATAATAAGCTAAAAATCACAAAACCTCACGCATCTAAGAGCTTTTAGGTGTGCTGAAATCAAACATGGCCTTTAAACTCGATTTAAATTTATATTTTGGCATTTTGGATTTTGTTATTTCACGTTCCGCCGGGAGCTAGAACCATTTCCGATTCTCGAGCGAGCGTCTTGAAGGATACAATGCCATGCCGCATGCGTCATTTCAGTTGTCTTCAAGGCAGATACCGCATGACCAGTCGGTGCGTCCTCTCTCTATTCTATTTGTATTTTAGTAACCCTGGTTGTCGTCTTTCTCCTCCGAGTGTTGTCTCCCACCCGGAATTGATATATCTTTACCCTAAACTGATGCCGACATTTTGAGCTATGGAAACAATTTGTCATCAAGAAGAGCGCTACAGGCAAAAGAGAAGATTAAGGACTGAACAAGTAACATGAGTTGTGGGGAAGTAATGATTTCAACATCATCAATAGCGATTAAACCGTGATCGAAGCTTGATCGAAGCCTACAGGACGGTGCCAGATCGAAGGCTCTGTTTCTTACGATATAGTTCTACTTGGGTGGAAAATTCGATGATAATTTTGTCATAGCTAGATTGAATAAACGCGAAAACTATTTCTAAATGATATTTTCTTAACAATTAATTTGTCATTTGCTCAAATAAAAAAAAAATCAGGTTTCGAAATGATTCTTTTTTCTGAGGCGAAGTCGCCTTATTTTATAAATTTAACATAATTTTTTATAGAATCTATATTTAAAAAAACAAAACAAAACAAAACCTGTAATCTCGCAAGATGTTTGCTCAAAAAATGAGAACTGCGGGAATCCTACAATGTATAACTCCTGCTTTATAAGTCTTCAAAATATAATTATAAAAACATAAGCTTAAAGCACGAAACAGCATTTAGCTCTCTTAAGCAATCCAAAGATAGAATTTAAATTATTTTCACATTTTACAAATGCTGGTACCCAAACCCGAGGTTTCCTGCTTCCTAAAGACTACACATGGACCCGTGTAGCTCGTGTGTGTATGTGTGACAGTCAAAATCTGTTAGGATTAGAACAGATCCTAAATCTCTTTCAGATTCCTAAGCCGGATGATGAAATCGTATCGGCTATTTTATCAAAAGGCTATGGTGGGAATATCTCAACCAGATGAGGAAACCACGTTGAGAGATTTTTTTCTGGGTTTTTTTTTTTCAGAAATTCTCCCTTCAAGAATTCTAAAGAAAACTTATATAGTATTTTTTCAGGGTTAAAATAATTAGTTTTTGGGTACATATACAGAAAAGGAGGACTTGAACACCTAAACATGACAGAGAGAAATTGACGGTGAACAGAGCAGAGGAAGACAACGGCTGAACAAGGAGGACTTGAACACCTAAACATGACAGAAAAATTGATGGTGAACAGAGCAGAGGAAGACAACGGCTGAACAAGGAGGACTTGAACACCTAAACATGACAGAAAAATTGATGGTGAACAGAGCAGAGGAAGACAACGGCTGAACAAGGAGGACACGTTCAACAAATGTTCCACAGACGAGACCATCAGCAGCAACAACCTCATGCAGATGACAGAAAGAAACAGAGAGCCATGGTCACCGATGTCTGCTCCAGACAAGGCAATTATTGATGATGATGATGATGAAGGAGATGATGGTGATTATGATGATGAGGGAGATGATGGTGGTGATGATGATGATGATGATGAAGGAGATGATGGTGATTATGATGATGAGGGAGATGATGGTGGTGATGATGATGATGATGATGATGATGATGATGATGATGATGATGATGATGGTGATGATGGTGCTGATAATGATGATGATGATGATGGTGATGATGGTGCTGATAATGATGATGATAATGATGATGACGATGATGAGGATGATGGTGATGATGATGGTGATGATTGTAACAGATTTGATGGGGGTGATCTGTTAGGCTCTGTTTGTCTAGGGGTATGAAAATATACATAGCTAATCACACGACTCGTCCGTAGAACATAAGTCTGAAGTCCGCAAGTAAAAATTGCAAACTGTTTAATCCAACACAAGAGCTTGACTCTATATTAACTGTAGGTAGACTCTTAAACTCACTGTAGGTTAACTTGATGTTGACTGACTGAACATAATTTCGACTTTTATTTATACAAAATCTCGTTTAATCATCCAGAAAAGGAATAACATAAATCGAAAGAGAAAATTCTTGGTACACATCATAAGCAATACTCACTAAAATAGCAACCAAAGAAAACAAAGGTAAACAAGGGGTGACGAGATCATTACTATGCTAGAACTAAGTCGGAGATTCCAGAAGAATCTTGGCCATACAAGTGCGGGCTGTGTTCAATAAACAAGACTAAGTTCTTAGGCTTGAAATACAAACATTATGCAACTAAATAAGATATGTACACAAATCTAGTCGATCCACTACCCAAAATTACACACCTACACAGGGTGAGGAAAGCAATAGCAATAGATCAAATTACAGCACAATGTGTTACAATGATGATAATGTAGATGATGATGATTTTGAAGGGTATAATGATGATAATGATGATGATGAAGATGATGATGGTGATGGTGGTAATGATGTTGATGGTGATGGTGATAGTGACGATGATGATGATGACGATGATGATTTTGAAGGT
>JAWDGP010005278.1:85000-95000 GCA_033675545.1 Elysia crispata | reverse complement strand
AAAGAGGTTGATTAGAGACACCGGTAATTTTATAGGCCGAAACTCGTGAGTAAATGCCTGAAAAGCAGTTTCTCGGTTCGTACGCAATAATACTTTTGTTTGAAGCTATAATAATTTATCTATCACGTTATAAGTAGGTTTTAATATTGTAGTAGTAGTAGTAGTAGTAGTAGTAGTAGTAGTAGTAGTAGTAGTAGTAGTAGTAGTAGTAGTAGTAGTAGTAGTAGTAGTAGCAGTAGCAGCAGTAGCAGCAGCAGTAGCAGCAGTAGCAGCAGTAGCAGCAGCAGTAGCAGTAGTAGCAGTAGTAGCAGTAGTAGCAGTTGTAGCAATAAGAGTAGCGGTAGTGGTAGTGGTAGTGGTAGTGGTAGTGGTAGGGGTAGGGGTAGTGGTAGGGGTAGTGGTAGGTGTAGTGGTAGTGGTAGTGGTAGTGGTAGTGGTAGTGGTAGTGGTAGTGGTAGTGGTAGTGGTAGTGGTAGTGGTAGTGGTAGTGGTAGTGGTAGTGGTAGTGGTAGTGGTAGTAGTAGTAGTAGTAGTAGTAGTAGTAGTAGTAGTAGTAGTAGTAGTAGTAGTAGTAGTAGTAGTAGTAGTAGTAGTAGTAGTAGTAGTAGTAGTAGTAGTAGTAGTAGTAGTAGTAGTAGTAGTAGTAGTAGTAGTAGTAGTAGTAGTAGTAGTAGAGATATTGATATTCTTAATGAGGATAAATCATTTTATAACGGTTCCTCCGTCTCTTCAGTTTTTGGAATATCAAAGAATCAATTGTGCGAGAACCGAATTTTTTTAAATCTTTAGTTAATTGTTTACAAAAAAGGGAAAGGAAAGAATCCACTGTTATAAAATTATCGCGATTCAGTTTTACAGACCTTTCTTGCTCCTTCTCCACTTTCGCCGGTATAAAAAGAGAAAAGAATATAAGTTGGTTTTTGTTTTTTTAATTCACAAAAAATTAGTCTTGAAACTAAGCTCATGTCTTCAAGAAAACTGTATTGACTATAATCATATTTTAATACAAACAAAGCCATTAGCAAGTTATTCTTCTCTCTCGTAACATATCTTTTCTCTATAAATTTATATATAATGACTACGAGTGAACTATTTTTCCTGTTTGCTTCAAAGCGTTATTTTCTTTTTGCTTTCCTCTCTCAAACAGTTATGTCTCAACTAATACATCAGACTTTGTACACATATGACAACCATTCTTACACTTTTTTTCTTTTCTTTTTTTTAAATTCAATTATGTACTTGGTCATAAAGTCAATTTTTTTTTAGTAATAAAAAAATTATATTTAAGAGTTATGACCAAGTATTGTTGACTCATTTTCGAAAATGCTGCAATGGTGACACGAGTATTAAAAAGTTCTTTTGACATTAGTGGATTATTTGTGTTTCCTTTCATCTTCTAAAATTTAATACTGGAATTTGTTTCTAGTTCACACTATCAGTACAGGCGATTTGCTAAATGTTCAAATCTTTCAACACATGAGTAATGACGTCAGATCGCCCAGTCAGTAGAGCGCTGAGCTGGGAAATCAGAACTATTGCATTCGAATCCCAGCTTGGCAAGTTGGTGATGGTGTTGGATTTCATCTAATCAGGAGAATGTGAACCTCTAAGACCGTAACAGTCACAAAGATATTGCACTTAGTCATTGCCTCTGGGGCAATAGTTGCGACCTTAAAAGGTTATTGACTTCAAAACAATCAATCCAAAAATGTGTAATCGTGCATTATCTAAGACTTTTTCCATCTTTTTTTTCTCCTTAGTTATCCCTTGATATAAATCATGCACAGAAAAATGACATACGAAATGATTTACGAAAAAAATTTAACTTTCAGGCAATAACCTTGAAACGACAAAATGCCTAGATATGATGGTCCCATTAGCAAGCCAAGTTCGTGATGCGTTAAGTAATTTTTAACACGTTTATTATTTATTCGGCCGTGAAAAGTTTGTACGGGCATTCTTTGTTACAAATGAACAATGATAAAACAGAGAACCTACATGACTAAAAACCTTTAAAAATCTCAGAGTTAAGAGTCCATAACCTTGGCCTACTCTAATAAGTTAAAACGTAGACACAGATGTCCCGGTGAAAATGTGCATTACACATCCAATTGCTTTTTTTTTTTTTCAAAATCAGGAAGGCCAGGCTACCAGAAGTTCAACAGGCAAACAGGTCACGGAAATCAGGCTTAACCTTTATTAAGGTATAAAGAGAACTTTTTCTTGCTGGCTTACAACTTGAAAATATAAGCTGCTAACTAGAGTTTGTGATGCGACCATTTGGCTCTGTGTAAAAAAATTGAGATGTTGGAGAGGAAGCATAAAGGAAATCACATCATAGGCCTTATCATTGTTTTCCTGAGTCTGAAAGTATTTCTGATTCAGTCTTCCCTTCTAGAATCTAAATCAGTTAGATTTGGTTCTAGATTTTGTTTATCTCGTCCTATTTTCGGTTTAAAAGAAATTTAATGCTTAAAAAGTATCAATTCTAACTCAATTTAACTGTTAAGTATATATTTAGTGTATCAAACTCCTACTATCACTGTTGATAAGAGCTTTCAGGTTAAAAATTGAAGATATGACCATTATCATTGATTTCGCCATTATCATTGATTTCGGACTGATTAAGTAAAAAAAAAAAACGACGTTTTTCTTTTTCTATGTCGTTTTTTCTATAACCACGTGAAACTTTTGTGCATGATAAACACACAAATTAAAAACCGGTGACAAAACATTAAAAATATGACCCTTGCGTTTGTTGTTTGTTGCTGTTTCTTCAATAACCACGTGAAATTTTTGTGCTTGGTAAATACAAAAATTAAAAACCAGTGACAAAACATTAAAATTATCACCTCTACGTCAAGATAAAGGAAACCGGATAATTCTCTTCTGTCCAAATTTTATTTTTATGATCCTTGTAAATGCTTCTGTCCACGCTATGAATTTTCGCGGAAAAAAACTACCTTACAGAAATTCGTGGCTATGCATTTATTTCCACTTATATCGCACTGGCAATGCATGTTTAATTTAAATTTGGATTTTACAAAATAGTTAACTATTCGTATGTCGAGTATTGTTTCGGTTCGTACTTTAGCAGTGACGTTTCGGGAGAGCTTATTTTCGAGTCATACTTTTTAGTTCAGTAAAAGGACAGATTTGATTGGTTTCCAATACTAACATTTGTAAACAAGATGGCGGACTTCGATGGTATGTTGACCAGTTTTAATGGTTTAACGTTACTGAAAATTACTTATAATGATATTGTTTACATAAAAAAAAAAAAAAAAAAATCCACAGAGAAAGGAGCATTATAGGTTTGAAATTGGCATTAAACTTTGTTATGTGTGTGTAACATTTAATCTATAATTCCAGATGGGTATAGGTCCCAGGTATCCGGGATCTAAAAATAAGTCTAGATCTAGATCTAGATCTATTATGTTTATATAGTCTACATCTCATCTGGTTAAGAATCTAGATTATCATCGGCTATTTACTTAATTCTTGATGTTCATTACTATAACATCATTACATTAACTGTATCCAAAATCACTGATCAGTGCTTGTGCTCAGGAGTTAATCATACTTTTAACGTGTGTGTAACGTGTGTGACCATTTGTGAAAAGATGAATTTTCTGAAATTCATTGTTTATCTTAGATCTATGTAAACTTTTGGTTCATCCTAGTTCTATTTAACCTCCCTCTCTCTCTCTCTCTCTCTCTCTCTCTCTCTCTCTCTCTCTCTCTCTCTCTCTCTCTCTCTCTCTCTCTCTCTCTCTCTCTCTCTCTCTCTCTCTCTCTCTCTCTCTCTCTCTCTCTCTCTCTCTCTCCTTTTCTGACAAGTGTAAAACAATCATTTTTTTTTTCAATCAGATAATTTTTTCAAAGGTGAAAGTAAGCATATTCATGCATTTCTTAAAGATAAGATGGCTCAGGAGGCACATGCAAGTTTGAGCAAAGGCATTGAGAGTTTACTCTAGAACTTGTAGCGACTCATGTAAAAATGACGATCCCTTTACTGTTATTATATGGAAGTAAAATCCCACATATTTACAGAGCTGTTTTGGTCCAAATTTGGGCCTGCATAGGAGATAAATTTTGCACCATAACTTTTTTTTTTAAATTATTTAATTCTCATAAACACATATCAAAATAAAGGATTTTAAAAGGGCTTTACAAACATAATAAAACTAGAAGTTTGTTATAATTTGGTATGCACATTTGATTTTGTCTTTGGATCCCACCCGTTTCACATATGTTAGTCTGGATCTAGACCATTCGTATTCATTTTTCACCATCAATTGTGTCGGAATCAGAACTAATTTAAGAGCTAGAGTTAGAATTGTCACATACCATCCACTTTTTGATTTTTTTTTGTGCTTCCGAACTTTTTTAGCTCTGAGGCCTATTCTCAAAGTTTACTAGGATCAGCAGTTCACAATAAGTGGCTAGCAATGATATACACAGTTCAAAAGGAGAACTGATGAAAGAGACTAATTCTTCCCTCAACGCTGAAAAAAGCTCCAATTTGAGAGCAAACAATGTCAACATCCATTTTCCATAAGTTGGGTTGGCTTATATTGAATAGTGATTGGATTAAAATATGTTAGTTGTGAGCTAACAGTGTGGCGAGTCTGATTCCCGATACTATAAGTTGAACAGAGTTCTTGACCCATTTAAGCTTATCAATTAAGACAGATTCTAAAGGCATCTACGAAAATAATAACTCGTTTAAACTCAATGAAAAACACCATATAGCATCTCTCTCTTCACACATACTCTCAAAACCAAACTTTTTTTTAATCTCAATTCCTAATCAAGTGTCTAGCAGAAAAAATTCAGTAAACAAACACTCTAACTCAAATTATCTCTCTATAGTTCAATCTTACTTCATATCTATGGTACATTGGTGAAGCTCATACTATTTTAGAAATAAAGTCAGAATTATTTACAGTAAACATGTGGAATACACTTGTAGAAGAGGTCAGCTATAAGAACCTGGGCAATAACATCCCCACACAGAGGGCCACAGTTTGCTAAAAATTGAACTATTGCGCACTTCTGTAGTCAACACTGCCTTCTCCTACGAGCCATTGTACTAATGCAACTAAAATGAACGTATGCCGCATTAATGTAAAGCTCATGAGAAAAATATTGAGCAGTTATTGGCATGTCTGTTCTCTTCTCCCCTGTTATCGAATCTAATTAGAAATAATTTCATTGTCAATACAAACTGGCTCAACTGTCCAATATGGATCTCAAAATCAGAGGATGGCTATAACACTATTGTCTTTTGATGTATTGCCTGATTACCATAGAATACTTTCAGTCTGTTCAAGTTTGTGCCTGAAAACTAAACTAATGAATCAACAAATAATTAAAATTGCATACAGAAAATTTCTTTTTAAAACTGCTATTGATGAATTTTTATCTATAGCTTTGGAAGACTAATATGAAGCAAAAAAATTTTCTTCATTATGATTGAAGTTTTTTTTAAATTCCAACAAGATCATGATTTGTGTGTGTTTTAGGTCTTATTCTTACATCTTAATGCACAAGAGCTTTCTGTTTTTATAATTTTTTTTAGAATAAGGCTGAAATCTATCATTTTAACTACCATTTACACTCTTTATTTCAAACCTTTCACAGTTTGGGATGATTTAAAAAGTTTCTTTGTATTTATAGACAACATAAAATTGTGTAAAATATTTTTTTAACTAGTATAAAAGCTCATACAAATACAAATAAATATTGTGGTATTATTACTCCTGGCTGCTCTCAGTCACTGCGCTGTCCAGTTTCAAGAATGTAATTAAAATGATTTTATGAATAAAAATAAACATTAGAGTCTTGCTTAGAAGGTACTTCTTCACTCTTTTTCAGAAAGTTGAAAATCATAAATTATTGTATGTAAACCTAACCTATTTGAGCTTTTTACACTTTAAATTCAAATAGATCTGTGTTAATTTATTGAAAGGGACAAATTATCATCAGTTAAGACTTTAAACCCTTTGAAAAACAACCTGCTTTTCTTTCTGATAACATTAACAATTTTATTGCAACATTTTTTATGCTTTAGCTGTAAACACATTTTTGTGGATTGGATATAGCTATTTGAAAATTATAGAGCATAATAACAATGCTAAAGAAAAGTATTTTTTTAGTTGTTTTTTTTTGTTGTTTTTTTTGTTACAGAGTTTATGTATTCCATCAAAATGTAACGCATTAGCAGTAGATTATGTTTCCATTCAAAGAATCATAAATTTCATCTTGGTCAAAGCATTAAAATATGAATGAGGGAATCTGTCATCTAAGTTTCTTAACATTATTTTCTCAAACCCTATATCTAGACATGCGTTTAACTTTTAGTGTATTTTATGTTTCTTTGCAATGGTTGCGTGGTTACTCAGGAATGAATGATGGATGTTGCAAAATAATGGACCAAGTTGAATTATACCATTTCTACAAACTGTTTACAAAATGGAGGAAAAGTGCAAAAGAAAAGAAGAAGAAAGACGAAGACAAAGAGGAGGAGAAAAAGATGGAGAAGGAGGAATAATTATGATGAAGAGGAAGAGGAGAAAGAGGACAAGGGGGAGGAAGAGAAGCAAACTCAAGAAGAGGTGTTTTACATAATCTTGGTGAGGCTATTTATACGAATCTCTAAATATAGAGAAGAGGATATTGCTTGCTTTTCTTTCCCTGTTTCTGGGCTTCTCTGATTTGTTTAATGGACAGCTTGTGTCCCACAACTCACTATATAGATGAGTAAAAAATTCTCTGCTTCTTGGCAACCATGCATTCTTGCAGATGTCTGCGTGTTTTTTTTTTCTTTAATAGTAAAAAAAACAACTGAAAATAAAATTAGATCATCTTATTATGCTTGCAATCAGCTTCAGCATGCTTAAAAATCTGTCTGATGAAAGCACGAAATCAGATGAGAGATAAACAAATAGAAAGATAGGGATTCATTAAAGTTTGGTATCTTATGCTTGGGATAAATTACAACATATCCCAAATCAAAACTCACACATCACATGCTATTCTGCAAACGAAAATTACATATCAACTTTTATGATGCAAGTGTTGCCGACCTCAGCTAATGAAGGCTTATTAAAAGATCATAATCCTTTAGAATATTGTGAAAACTAAATAAAATTTCAGTTATTATTATTATTATTATACTTTTGTTTTCTTTTGTGAAGTGGTAATGTCAATTTGTAGGCCTACTACAATGGGACAAATTTAATCCTCTTTTCAAGATCATGGTATCTTTTTAAATCATGTCATTTAAAAAAAAGAGAAAACTTTTATTACCACTACTACTGCCTGTTACTACTACTGCTACTTCTTCTACTTCTACTGCTGCTACTACTACTACTACTACTACTACTACTACTACTACTACTACTACTACTACTACTACTACTACTACTACTACTACTACTACTACTACTACTGCTGCTGCTGCTGCTGCTGCTGCTACTACTACTACTACTACTACTACTACTGCTGCTGCTACTACTACTACTACTTCTGCTACTACTACTACCGCTACTACTACTACTACTACTACTACTACTACTACTACTACTACTACTGCTGCTGCTGCTGCTGCTGCTACTACTATTACTATACTACTGCTCCTACTGCTGCTACTACTACTACTACTACTACTACTACTACTACTACTACTACTACTCCTCCTCCTCCTCCTCCTCCTCCTCCTCCTCCTCCTCCTACTACTACTACTACTACTACTACTACTACTACTACTACTACTACTACTACTACTACTACTACTACTACTTCTACTACCACTACTGCTACTACTACTACTACTACTACTACTACTACTACTACTACTACTACTACTACTACTACTACTACTACTACTACTCACATTACTACCTTTTCAAATGTTTTCTTCTCCTGCGTTTTGGCCTTTAAAAAGATTAGTTCTAAGTTTTTAGATTATCGTAGGCTGCTAGCAGGTTTTCGCGTGTTCATCTAAAATTGGCTGACATGAGAAACCAAAGCCAGAAGGTAATCTCACTCGTGTACATCAATACTTGATAGGGTTACTCCCACTCAGCTTTGGCCGTTGTAATCGTCAGAAAACGGGGTTAAGGAATCTCTAAAGAGAGCGATTGATCTGCCT
The DNA here is from genome assembly GCA_033675545.1 of Elysia crispata. Lineage (NCBI taxonomy): Eukaryota > Metazoa > Mollusca > Gastropoda > Plakobranchidae > Elysia > Elysia crispata. The sequence goes on along the minus strand of JAWDGP010005278.1, from coordinate 86,842 downwards.
CGGGTTAGAAATAGGATCGTTTGGTTTTTAGGCCTTTGAGTGTTCGGAACGAGATTTTTCGTACTAGTGATGGAGATTCATGTAGGCCCCACCGTGTACGCCTAGGTGATAAAAAAATCTAGCCTTTTTCCCACTTTCTCTATTTTTATCCTTTTTTCCTCCACCTCTCCTTCTTCTTTGTATCCTTTTTATTATTCTCTTATTGTTTTTTTTTTATTATTATTATTTCTCCCTTTCCGTTTTGTATTGCCCTTCTTTAGTTGATCGATCCTAATCTGTTTTAAAATAACGCCGAAAACAGACGTGGGAAGAAAAAAAAAAAACAAAACAAAACGAGGATTATATAATTATAATCTTTGAGATGGATTATGTAGATGACCGGGCGCTGACCCGTAGGGTGAAAGTACCAGCAACAGGTTAAAGACAATGCTCCTGAATGTTTAATAGGGATCTCACGCCATGCGCGAGTTTGTTTTGTTTTTTTTTTAACCCGCCCCCATCGAGTGTTGACGTCACATAGCAACGAGAAAAGTTTTACTATTAGCACGAGTCTTTTTGGGCAGGATAAGTTCCCAGAAATAAACCTCGATTTGAGTATTACTTTAAAATAAAATCTAAGCTAAACAAGACGCTTATAAAACGTGAATGACAGAATTTTAATTTTTATTTTGTCTACGGAGACATTTTTAAAAATTGTTTTTCGGACTTCACGGCATTTTGCTTTCCTGGCAAGTTATCGTGTTTGGTGTGTATTATGCACCAGAAATCTATGTGTATCATGGAGCCATAGCATTCTTCATAACTCCATGATGTGTACAAAGACCAGCTCTGGTGTGTGCAGAGAATAGGCTGGTGACGCACCGTGTCATTATGTACGCCCTGGCCCTAAGCTGTAGAGTTCCTTTGGGTGTGCCAGTTCACAGGGAATCTTTGTCTTGCTTATATCCACGGCGCTACGCCTTTTATTATGATTTAAATATGTTGGTCTATTATTTTCGTTGTTCGTGTATTCATGCTTTGTTTTTTTTTTTTGCTATCTATGGACTTGTTCTTATAAAAGAAAAAAACCAACAGTTTAAACATGAAATATGGTGGCAAACCAAGATTTAAACTAGGTAATCAATTTTGTTATTATCATTATTAAGGTCCCTTTGTCGAGCACTGTCACAAAGTGCTAGAATAACGATCAAATATATATTACAGGGTACAGCATATTAATCGTTTGCTCGTGTGTGTGTGTGTTTTTGTTTCCATTAATCGTGCGGATTAATTTAAAAATGAAAATTCTCACTTTGGTAAGGAAAGAGGGTTTTGTTTGACTTCTTTGCTAAAGTGTCTTTTATTCTTATCTTCATAGCTTAGACTACAGTGATTTCAAAATTATTGAAACAGTTATCTCGGCGCGGAAAACTTAAAACCGGATCAATCTTTTGCCAGTCTGTGACTCTGTGGTGCGACTCAGTGCACCTTTAATAATGTTACAAACCAGGTCAATAGTTTCTTTTGAGAATTTAACAAACGTTCGTTTCATTATGGTGAGAATTGAGTCTGCTCCAAAGTAATGAGGCACGTCGAATAATATGAATCATGCGCCATGTTAAAAATTCACATTTTTATTGATTTGATGATACTGCTTTTGAGCGACTGTGGATTACGAGTTCCATTCATGACACGGGCAATTCTGGTTTGTTTGAGTCCATATTTCCTCACTCTCTTGTCAGCTGGTATGAAAATAAGAATCTGTCATAATATGCAGTAGAATTCGTTTTTATCAGCACGTGAAAGCGACACTTTGATTCGAACAGCAGCTGGTTCTGTGAAATGCCCGACTAGACCTATGGG
>JAWDGP010005278.1:32500-80000 GCA_033675545.1 Elysia crispata | reverse complement strand
CTGAGCGGCCAAAGTTTGCCAAAAAAAAAAAAATGCAAACTTTGGCCGGTGCATACTTGTAAACATACTTACTTTTCGTAAATCTTGTAAAATACAGAATGAAAAATTTGCAAAAAATTGTTAGGACAAATTTTTTCAATACTTTCATTTTTGATGTGCCACCAATTGGCCCTAGAGGAGGTTTGATAATCGAGAGAATTGACTTGTAAGCCCCAACAGAACATTTCTGTCTTTCAAAAGGTTATGTCCAATTGTGGAATTGAACTGAGTAAATGAAAGAGTTCATACTTCATCATTGAATGACATTGAGTTCTAAAGGTTCACTCTCCGTTTTTTTTGGAGCAATTGCATATCTTTTTTAGCCAGTCTTTTTCTGTCTTAAAAAAAAAATTGAAATTAATTTTAGAAATTCCTACTCGTTTTTGTTAACTATCTGAACTAAGAGTGTGAAATTCACAAAATGAGATAATTTTTTAAAACCACAGCTGTGTGAAATTCACCAGATATGTGTGACCACATTGTGTCTCATTCACTTATTAAAATCCTGTAAGTGTTAATCTATTTTGAGGAAATTGCAATATTAAATGAACAAAAATTATATCTGTTTTCACTTAAATTAGCTGTAAATGACAAAGTGTTTGCAGGATTCTTATTCCGCAATCTATCTTTACTTCTTTGTGACATTATTTTTTATTTTCAAATGAAGGTCTTTTATGTTGCTTTGACACGGTTTCATTTCTCCTCTTAAAAACCTGTAACTTTCTGAAATCAATGCACATTTTTTTTCTTTGGAAAATTTCACCCACTATTTTGCTGATTAGCTGTAGCTATGTTTCTTATTCAGTGGAAACCAAAAGTTTTTTCAAAGAATTCGTAGATAATTGCAAAGCTATACATGTATTACGCTACTGATTACCTGACAGTTACATTTGAATTACGAGTAAAACAAAACAAACATTCATTTCAGAAATTTTTGAATGAAAATATGGCACAGTTTTTAGTCTGCCACGTCATTATTTCCATTGACCTGAGCAGTTGCAAGGAAAACAATTTTATTTGAACTTTTTTTTTTTGGTTTAGGAAACAAACTTTTTATGTTCAATACCTATTCAATTTCAGCATATATATATAAAATTTTGTGAGGTGAAAAAAGTACTTTATGTTCTACTTCAAAGCAAATTTATAGTAAGTTATTTACTACACCATTTCTGGGTTAAAAAGAATGCAAAAGAGGAAAACCCTACAAGTAAATGTTTGCTTCCTCCAGTACCAGGCCCCAAGGCTTAAACCGAAGACTACAACTGGGACGCCACCCGGTGGGCCTGGTTCATCTCGATCTGGAGCTCCACCTGGTGGGACTGGCTCATCTCGAACTGGAGCTCCTCCTTCAAGAGGAGGAGGAGGTGAGTGTGTCAGGCAATCAAGAGAGCTTTCAATTTATCAAAGTCAATTTTTTTTAAGTTTCTTTGCTTATTCATAAATTTTTCAGTTCATATCTAGCCAGGAGGAAGTTAAATATGGTATAAAGCAGCCTTCAAATGGAAGTTTTCCAAATTTTTTTTTTATTTTTTTCTATCTGTGCTGAATTTTTTTTAAAATACTGTGAACTGTGTTTGAAATGTGTCTTATAATAGCAACAGAGTTCTACACATTCACAATTAAAAGTATTGTTATACTAGAAAAATTCATTTTCCTAAACTGCTTCTGTAGAAAAGATTCCCTAAAATGTTGTTATTTTCTGACAAAGTTGCAGGTTTTCACTTATATTTCAAAAGGTTCATTTTCAAATAAATTACAGTAATTCATAAACTATATTTGACTTGATAGAACTGCTAGCAGGACATACTTTCTTTTTCAATTTACTGCCCTTTTTTCCCTCAGAATATTCTTTGAATTACCAGCCTTATAAATTATCAATTTCTTTGTAACAGCAAATGATGTGGGTGTAGATGTGCAGAAATATAATATGGTGCTTGTTACTGTCAACTTCTTCTCTATAAGTTCTTCTTGTTTTGCAGCAAACCGAGGAGGTGCTGCACCAGGCAGAGGCAGATTGGCTCCTGCACAAGTGAGTGAAAAAGGTTTTCTTCTGAAAAAGTCCAGTCCAGTGTAGTTATTGAAGTCTTTGAGATAAAAATAAAACTTGGATAAAATAAAACTCAGTGTAGAGCTGTTACGAAGCTCTTTGCAATAAAAATCGACTTCACGAATTGAAATTCAGGCCAGAGCAGTTATAATGGAAAATTTGGAATTAAAAAAATAGACTATTTAAAAATTAATATAATTTGGATTTTAAGATACAAAGGAGAAAAAAAAATAACATCTTTCATGATCTGTCCAATCTCTTTTTAATCATCAACACCTAACAGAAGCAGATGAGAGGAAGCACGTATGGCTCATTAAAAATTAAATATACCCTGTGAGTCTGATCAACAGGTTCAATCTAGCTTACAGTGATCGATTCAGTTACTGTAGGGGCCCACACTGCTTCTCTCCCCTTGCAGCTCAGAAAGGTTTCGCACCAGAGCTCTACCACATCATCCCTAGGCCTTCCCTCCCCCTCATTTCTCTATCTCTGTTTGCTCTACTGGCTGTACACTATATACTGCAAAGGAGGAGAGCAAAAATTGTGTGTGAGTGGGGGGAGGGAAGAATGCCTGCCACTGAAAGTACTGCGATGTCTTATCTGGAGCTAGGAACATTGCTTTTCTGTATTGGAAAAGTGAAATTTCCATTGCATATTAGCTGATTCTATTCACCAGGCTTCAGTTGAACTAAAATTTTTTTTATGTAACTCCTTGAGACAAATACTCATTAAAGTTCTAACAATGAAAAGCTTCACTTATTTTTTATTTGAACTTTTTGGACTTAACTGTAATTTTACTTTTTTTTTTGATTAAATCTTTTACACCTATTTCTACACTGGGCTTTCAAGCAAGCTTAAAAATTGGCAAGACCAAAGTCAGCAACCATAAAGGCATGATGTTTACTGATTATCACCTCACTTATTTATAGACTTCAAGATACACCTCTTTAATCCATGAATGTGATGCTAAGTTTCAAGGAAGGCAATTTATTTTTATCTACCTGTGTAAGTGTGGTATTTTTGCTTGGACCATGGCATTAAAAAAAAGGAAAAAATGGGCATGAAAAAAAGCAGAAGTAAAGTTAAATGAAAGTGTTTTGTCTCAGCAAAATAATTCAAATGCCAATCAAGGTGTCAAATACCATCAGATCAGATCGTCTCCTTGAGGACAAAAACAAAAGAATAAAAATAGATAGGTGCACAGTATTTTGCCAAACTCATGCTTGCCTGGCATATTCGTAGACTTGAATTTTATTTCATATTTTTGACAATGTTATTGACAAGTATAAGGATGTTATCCTTGTGTGAAGTTATTGATATTACTTGCTCTAAATCTTTAAAATCTGCTGTAGCAAAAACATCAAGCTAAAGAAACCTAATATCAATCGTTTTTTATTTCTCATTTTTTTTTATTATTTTCAGAAAAGACACATTTTTTAAAGTCTGTTTTTATCTGCATCTTCTACTGCTTGCCATCACTAGGCATCTTTGTTTTTCATTTTTACATTTCAACAGATCCCATAGCTTAGGTTTGTCAAATGATGAAAAGACGAAAAAAAAATTACTTCATTTCTTGGCTTGATTTTGTTTTCATATAATAGTTTACATATTCTATTTTCACTGATAAAGAAACTGTAATTTCTCAGGAACCTTACGGACCGTAAGTTGATGTTATTTCTGTGTTTCTCTTTAAAGATGCACTTGGAAGTGCGTAGACAACTTAACACCTTTCCCACACAATTTAAATTTCTGAAGACGTCCATTAAGAATAGTACATGAAATCAGCCCACTATATATCGCTAACATCCCTGCAAAATCCTTTCCCCCCCCCCCCACGCACTCTCTCTCTCTCTCTCTCTCTCTCTCTCTCTCTCTCTCTCTCTCTCTCTCTCTCTCTCTCTCTCTCTCTCTCTCTCTCTCTCTCTCTCTCTCTCTCTCTCTCTCTGTCTCTCTCTCTCTCTCTCTCTCTCTCTCTCTCTCTCTCTCTCTCTCTCTCTCTCTCTCTCTCTCTCTCTCTCTCTCTCTCTCTCTTTCTCTCTCTATCTATCTATCTATCTCTCGCTCTCTCCCTTTTTTTTTTCGTCTCTCTCTTTCTCTCTCTCTCTCTCTTCCTCTGTCTCTCTCTCTCTCTCTCTCTCTCTCTCTCTCTCTCTCTCTCTCTCTCTCTATCTCTATCTATCTATCTATCATGCCTCTCTTTCTGTCTCTCTCCCTTGATTTCTCTCTTTGCCTCTTTATCTCTTCTTCCTTTCTTCTCTAAATGAGGTTATCAAAGTAGAAACTGTACATATTAATCAATTAGGAATACAAATTCATTTCTGCTAAACATTGAAATTATTTTCTTAATGAATTTTCTGCTAAACTCCTTTTGGTTTAGGCAATAACCTGATTATCTCCCATTTTAAACCTGAATTAATTTTATCTTAATTTACTTTCTTCTTCTTGATAAAGTTAAGCTTTGGAAACATTCTTTTGTTCAGTCAATTTCTAATTAGCAATTATTTTTCTTAGTTTGGCATGAAAAATATGTTTACAAATTTAAAACAACAAATACATACATTGATTCTGGGAATTTCCTTTGATAAACTTAAAACACTAGTATGCCTGTCCTTTTAGCTGGCGTGATTGAATCTGTTCTGGTGCTGTAGTTTTGTTCATGTTCTGTGTACTTTTGTGGTGGCAAAGCGGTTTGTGCGCACATTTGGTAACACATTTAAACTTATGTTGTTATTATGCACACACCAGAATTCCAGAATCATTTAAAATCAGTCTTTGATTAACTTTATAGCACTATAATTAGCAGCTGACAGTGATCTGCAACAGATATTTTGTCCTTTGACAATTATTTTAAATTTTTTGATTGTCATTAAAATTGTTTTTACTATACATCTGTCTTTGAATTATTTCTTTTTTTTTTTTAATCTGTCTCATGGATGAAGAAAGTAAAATAAAAAAAATTAAAAAAATTATGCTTTAGTTGAAAGCAGAGTTTATGCTATGACTGTAAGGAGGGATGAATATCTCCTCACTAGATTTCTTATTCTTACATGCAGACCTGCGACAATCAAAGGCTCTTTCATACTCGTTTCTACTTGTACCCATTCAAATGAACCTGACTTTACTACTTTCATATTTTACAATTTTGATAATGAAAGTCTGTCCCTCGTTATGTTGAAAATTTGAAATATGAAATTTTTATGGTTCTCTAAAGACATAATTATTAGATGTGAAAAGATATCATATTTTTCTCAACTTTTGAAATGAGAAGAAAGAGGAAAAAGCATACTGTAAGAAAAAAATGCTGACTTCCAAATTAATAAATTCGACATAAGACTTATTTTGCCCATTTTCTGACACATTAGTTCTCTTCTATGTTGATATCATCTAGACTGGTCCTGTACTGAAAACTTTTTTGTCTTATGTGTGAACTTCCGTAAGGTCTTGTGAAGAGAGTGGTTTTAACAGGGTCCTCAGAATTGTTAACGTCACTCTTTACTTAACTTTGATTGATGTAGCTTAAGTTGTCAATGTGGTTTGGATAGAATTAATGTGATTATAACCATTAGTATGGATTTAGATTTTAGGGAAGAGCTGTAACAAGGGCTTTTATTAGGTAAATTTGTATCATGTTTTGTTTGAATATAGAACTTTAAAATGTTATCTTTTACTGGCTTAATCGAATGTGTTATAAATTTGATGCAAAGTTTTGCTTGTTTCTGACAGTCTTTCCAACTGCCTATGTAAAAAAAAAATAATTTATGTAGGCCTAGGCTTTGGGTATTTTTTTATTATTTGCACAAGTTTTATTTTGAGATACAGTCTGAGTAAGTTATAATGTAAAGAGAAATTTGAAAATCAGAAAGTTTCTATTATCAAACTGCTTTTCTTAATTAAAATTTAAAAAAAAATTTTAAAAGTTTTCAAATATAAAATGCGCCTTTCTTCTTTAGGGCAATACAAGCATGCTGATTCAATTTGTACTTTTGCATTCTTGTTGTAGGGCCGGAGATTCTAGAGGTGGAGGCAGGGGCAGACCACCACATCAGCGAGCAGGCACAGGTTCAAAGACCCAAAGTTTTGAGCAGTCTCACCATAACCATAACAGTTACTCTAGCAAACAACAGCAGCTTCAACAGCAAAAGCAGAACCAGCGACAACATCAACATTACCGACAGCAGTCCTCACCAGACTTTGATGAGCCTAGAGACTTTTACAGCACGCCTCGAGATTTCTACACGCCGTATGTAACTCCTCGGCACAAAGCTGTTGCAGCACATGATCCTGCTTCACAATCTTCAGATGGAGATTTTGGTTACAACAGTGCTCGTTATACTGACAGCAACACTTCTCATACTAACAAGAACAACAGCAGTTATGCTGGGCGACATCATGATCAACAACAGCAGCATCACTACAGCAGTTGCAGCAATGGTAGTAGTAGCCCTTACCAGAACCTGGAAGAAAGGTCGAGAAAAGCTGACGGTGTGCCTGTCAGAGCCAGAGTTAGCCCAGAAGCCCAGCATCACTTCCTGAGCACTGTCAATTCAGATGATGGCCAGGATGGCAAAGGATTTCTAATAGGTGGGTCTGGATCCAGCTCTACAGGGCCTGGAAGCAGCAGCAGAAAAGGTCATCTGCAGACTACCCCAGCTCCGTTTTGCTACGAATGTGGATCTAAGTACCCGCTTTCAAGTGCTAAGTTTTGCTGCCAGTGTGGCGCTAAGCGAGCTTCATGTCGTTGATGTCAAAACAAGAGAAAAATTTTAATTTACCTTCCTGTTTGAAAATTTTAGATCTCATTTGAAATACTCATTGAATTGTAATATCAAGTTTATATACCAGCTTGCTGCATAGTAAAAAGTGAGAAATGTGTCATTCAGCCTCAATTTCAGAGTATTTTCTTGTTTCTAGAGCCAGATTGTTAATTAGGAATGTCTAGTTGTGTTTTTTAACTGGTGAATTTGTATTTCCTTTTCCAGGATATAAATTGCAAATAAGAAAAAATAATTATTTTAGTTGAATAACGAATTGTAGTTAATTCTCTTGTTTTTAAAAGCATAATAAGTTGTCATTAGTGATTTCTATAATTATATTAATAATAATAATAATAATAATAATAATAGTAACTATTATTATTATTGTTATTTTTAAAAATTTGTAGAGAGTAAACAATTTTATGAGTAGGTTAATTTCCATTGCACAGCTTTTTAAACTGATTTTTCTAGCTGGTAATTTAAATTCACAAGAGGAGACAGATGCAAAATTCAATATTGGCTGCCTTCTAGTTACAACTTTGAATGGCCTTATGCTGCATATGGGTTTCTTTCTTTTTTATGGTTTTTGTACCCTTGCCTGCCTCGTTCCTGTCCTCAATCCAGAAACTGTGTGGGAAAAATTAGAGTGTTTCTATGTTTTCTAAATTTTTTAAAATGTCTTTGTTAAACTCTTCACAATCACAATGCCATTGACCATTTGCTGTGATATTCATGACCTTGTATTTTGCTCATTCTTCAGAAAAAAAAAAGAAATTGCAGTTGCTTTGTAACTTATTTCACTTTCATGAAATGTTGACACTTTGTTTATTAGAGGCCTTCTTTTTATATTATTAATGTTTGCTTTCTAGACAACAGTTTTTAGTCATGAGATCACAGCACTATTACATTTTAAATAAATCTTTCACCATGCAGTTTTATTTCACAATGTTAATGTATTTTTTTTTTCATTTTCTTTACCGTTATTGTAATTCTGTATTTTGCTAGTCTTCATACCAAGTTAAGACTGTCTTGCAATCAGTCAAAGTAATTTTAAGTTCAATTAAGAATAGAGTGTAGAAATGTTTAATCAATAAAATGTTTCTAATGATTAAAATGAGAAATTTCCTGTAAGGATGTGTGAAGTTTAACCCTCAATGTGACATTGTGTAGCATGAAGTTTTTGATAAAGCTATTTTGATCCATTTCCCTATCCTGCTTAGATATAGAAATGAGAATTTATTGGTAGGCTACAACATCTTCTTTATCAATATGAAATGACAAGTCAAGCCTTAAGTAGTAAGCACTGTTTTTTGTCATTTGATGAAGCCACTGACACTGGCAATTGCTTTTTGGATGGGTTTAAGGCTTTTGATCACTGTGAGACAATTTATTGCTTTTCAGACATTGCAAGTTTTAAGATTATTTGATCAGTTTCAAGTTTTTGAATGGAAATATTAAAATGTAATGTCCTATTTTTCTCATTAGAAACTAGTTTTACATAAAACTATGATAAATTTTAGAATGAAATTATTTCTTGCTATTTTTTTTTCCCAATATTGATATTTGCATCTTCATGAACATCACAATACAACTTGAAAATATTTCAACAGCAGCTTCAAGAGAAAAATTATTGTGATTTTTTTTTCCTTCCCTCAGAAGCATCTTCTATCTATCATTCATTTAATACGTGCATTAATTCTTTATTTTAAACAACAGTAAATTTTAGATAGATTATTCAGTCCAATTATTTAACTTAATGCCATTTCTGGCTTCTTCTGGAAAAAAAAAATCTTGCAAACTAATTAGGTTCGCAGCCTTCACTGCTGGTATAATTTTCATAAACAAAATTCATAGGAAAAGGCTTCAATATCAGCTAATGTCGAAAAATAGCATAATCCTACTTTCCTGTGATATTTACTAATTTATTTTGGGGATACAGTGTAACGTAAGCTTTTCACTTTTAGAATGGTCTAAATCAATTTTATTACATATATTGCTCGAAGATGCTGAGCAATTAGATCCAGCATATGCCAGAAATATTAGTTGATAGTGCATTCAACTCAAACAGGGGGATTTTGAAAGGGTATGCTAGCTTTGACCATTGAAAACATTTTTAAACATCACCTCATTAATATCAAGAAGAATTTTTAGCATTTGATTTTATGTTTCTTAAATTTTTTCAAGTTCTTAAAGTCTGTGATAAGTTCAATTTTAATAAATAATAAATCAAACTAGCTGCCATACCTTTAGCTGTATTTGTGTGTTGAATCAGCAATCAAGTTCACTTATTCCTCATTGACTATGTGAGTGTCAAAGTAAATTCACCTAACACCAAGTTAGATGTTGATCAAATTATGTGATGGCTTAGGCACTTTTTTACACTATAATTACCTTTTACTCTTAATATACCTGGCAAGTCTAATCTTTGGTACACAGTTGAGATGTGACTTAAAATTACCATGTTTTAAAATGTCATCCATTCCTGTTTGCCAGACATTTTATTTTACCCTGGAAAAGATTTTGATGAGGAAAGATTTTTGGAGAATTTATGGTGGATTTACTTCCATACTTTTTTCTTGGGTAAAAAAAATCTATGATGGTATCATACAATAAGGTATAAGGCTCATATAATCTTATAGTTATTGTATCATAATTAATTTGTGTGGAGAGAGTCACTTTCACATCATTGAGGGTAAAGGCCATTTGCTTCACATTCCAGAGGTTTGGTATTAAAGTCAAACATTCACACCTTTTTTTGTATTCAAAAGCTTATATGAACACATTTCTTATCTTCGTTATTGATTAAAAATATGTTCTTTTACAGATGTAATTTTAATCACTTCATTGTAAACATTATTAACTTGCCATTCCGTCCACTACCACCGCCATAACAGATGTTTTATCATATGTAGCCTTATTATAGAAATTAGTCCCAAATCAACCCTTCTTCACAAATTTATGTTGTGTCAAGACTAGATCTAACATCAGATTGATGAGCTTCAATTGCTTTGAACGGGTTATTGCTCTTTTGTCTTCATTAGATACCTCAATTAAAAGAAAAACCGAACAAAAAAAAAGGTTTTTTAATTTTTTTTCATCAGAAACTAAACACCCTGTGTGTTTGTCTGTGATTGACTGTGTTTCATGTGTGCCTTTTTATCCACTTCATTTTAATAAATATTAAGACAAACAAAAAGTACCAGAGCAGTTTCTTCAAATATGAAGAAAGTCCCAATAACATGGGCTACTTCAGCCATCAACTAAAATAATTGCCCATGGTGAAGAAAAACTAAATACCACACTGTATACTAAAAAGTATGTTAAGACTGAACTTAGCCTCTCTTAATTTCCCTTTCCGCCTGATCGATAATAATAATATTTCTTCAAGTTTTAACTAATGTAAATTTGAATTGGATAAAAAAAGCAATGACATATTTTTTTTTCTATTCCTCTTTTAAAATGTTTTAAAATGTTCACAAATCTTTTGGTGAATCAAAATGATCTGATGCATGTAGCTTTTTTAAGAAGCTCAGAAAAGTATATTGCTATAGAATCTTTCTTAGTGAATGTGATTATTAAGACATCCAACTCATTTGGATTAGCCACAGGACAAAAATTATAGCCATTAATTTACAAAATTGTTTACCAAGTTGATATAGGAAGTAGAAAGCAGATAAAATTTTGGTTTGGATTTTATTTTGCTGTTTTATTTTATGTCCATGAACATTGAAATTTAGGTCAGTAAATTAACCATAACAATTTGTTTGCTTTCTAAAGTGGATACTGGAATTGTAAAAATATAAATAAAAAAATAAGGCCCCTTGAAGAGCACATTATTACGTATAAACTACAAAAATAAACAACAGATACTTTATGTTTTCTGATGCAGTTTAATTGGGGTATATATTGAAAAATAAATTGGACTGAGTATACATAGCAGCTTCAAGGCAACAAAGATGAAGCTGGAATCAAAACAACATCTGGAATATAAAGAATGCTCTAAACATTTTTAAAAATTAATAAAAAAAAAAACGTATTTATCTAAGTGGAATTTTCTTTTAATTCAACATCGTTGCATGTTTAGTGAAGGCCATAGCTTAAAAAATCTGTAATACTGATAAACTATGCATAATGGTTCATCTCTCTTTTCTTCAAATCAGCTGTTCAAAACACAGCTAAAAAGCCTTATGTAACAGACATCAATATAACAACGACATGAATCATGCAGAATCTCACTCAGGACTGTCTGAAAATAAGATCTGAGATCTGAAAGAAAACCAACTCACATCAGCTAAAGTATGGCCCTGTGAACTGACATACCTGGACATTAAGATAAATTTGCATAAGATTTATTAAAAACAGTAAGTTCTGGAAATATAAATGAAATGACTTTGAGTCTAAAGACAACCCATCCCAATGGTATCATCTAAATGTCCTCTCTATGTGTTTTCTTTACATTAGTGGTAACAACACAAAATCAAGGAGTATTATTATACATCTGCTTGTATAAATCTAAACTTGGTATTCCAAAAAAGTGAAACTCAATTAACAGTTTACACGAAGAATAATTTTCATTGATAATCTGAATAGATGATCACAGATTTTAACGTTTCAGACCTTGATCAAATAATTAATTTTATAGAAAACATGTTTTACTATAAACAAATTATTCCTTTGCATGTGTGCAAAAATGCAGATCCTAAACATTCCGGCTCCCAGCACTTATTACACTAAGGCACAATTTGTTGAAAGAATGTCAATATCTATTCATAATTCATTTAGAAAAACCACCCACTCACAGATATCTAAACCAAGGTGCGAGGGTTCTTTCAAAATAGACAACTTCTCTTTCTCCCTAATGTTTCAAATAAGCTGAAATTGTGATTTCTTTTCAAAGAAATCTGAAAATTCCATGCACTTTCATCATTAATTGTCACGGAAGCAGTAATGTAAGCAAAATGACTCATTCAGACAGAATGAAATATTATGCAGTAGTTGATATGAAAGACTTATAAAGCAGTATAAAGTTATACTGGAACACATATATCTTGAAAAAAAAGGGCAATGACATCAAACATTTGGCATTCTACAAATTCAAAATTGTCCAACAGACAGTCAAAATGAGGCATAAAGCATGCTGATTTCATAGCCCAAGGTATTAATAACTAGTCTAGCTCCTTTTTCATACCAACTCAACAGTGAAAATTTTGTAGAACTTTTATAATGCCCTCAAGACATATCAGACTTATATCTCTTAAAAATAGAAACAAGAGGGCTGTGACAGTTTTCAAAAGATGCTATTTCAAAATCGAACCACCTGACCGATCACAATTCCCTATGAGAATTATGATTTAGTTGATTTTTCCTGTTTCTTTAATTTTTAGGGGGCAGGGGTAGGGCTTTCTCCAAGCCCACAGTATGCCAGAAAAGTCTATAGAGTGACATTTTTATGCATAAGTTCTTAAGCTCATGAAGAATAAGCCTAGTAAGAAAAACCATGCACATTTTAAAGCTGGATCAGTGGGTAAAACACTTTCATAAAATAATTGAGTGGTATATAAAGAGACTGTCATGAGTATTAAAGTCATGTGACAATTGCAGAGATAGATGTGATTAATATAACAAACACAACATAGTTTTAAAGCGCAAATCCCTCAAAAGTTTTTGTGACATTGAAGGGAAAAATCACATGAATATGTATACATATAAGATATAAAATCACAACATATGGCAGAGTAAGCCATGAACACTTAGTATTTTGGCAATCAGGGAGCCATCTGATCCCTAGTTGTAAAAAATACACGTACATTTTCCTATGTTATGAAAGAATATGATGTTTATGCCTGTCCCAAGAGAGACATTTTTGTGTTAATGATCTGAAAAGTTGAGGGGCTCCATCCTATTCCATCGATTAAATGACATAGCCCAACAAAGTAGAGCTTTATTTCACCATTAAGTAGACCAACATTGGGAAAAATTAATGTGATCAATATTCAAGGTAAAAAATCAGATTTAATTTGGTGTTTGTCCCTCTCATCACATAATTCTGGAATAGTAATTATATCTAGTTAGTTTGGCAACGGGTAAACATAAAACCACTTCTTTTGAAAAGTTTACATAATTGTAATGCAAAGAATAAGGCATAGAAAAAAGTTGTAGCACAAAAAAATAACCATAATCTGGGTATAAACCAGATATAATCTAAGCTGAAGTAACTCATGAGTATCACAGTCCTCAGAATGGAAGAATTATGTCTCAAAAAAATGGCATTAGTAAGTGAATCCAATTTCTGATATATTTAGAAATAAAATTCAAAAAATCTCAAAAGCTGTAACAAAATCATGACACAGTTCTAACAAATCAAAGTCTTCAAAAATTTTAAAAATTTCAACATCAAAGCATTGTGCGTGACCATCTGTTTAAAATGAGTTTTTCAGCATCAATGGCTACATCAATTATTTATCCTAAAAATTTACTGCATTTGACATTACAATAATGCAATTAGATACAGATGTATTCGAAAATTTATCATAGGCAGCAGAAATAACTATAAATGGACAGTCCCTCTAAAGATTGAGAAAATAGTCAAATCCAAACCTTGAAGAATGGAGGTTGGAGACACTGAATAACAAAGGGGGAATACAAAATTAATAGGAAAAAAAGTAGCCAGCCGCAAATATGTTGTTGGTACAAGTTAAGAAAATCAATAATAGCAAAATTATAGACACATTCTAGATTTAATAGCTGTGAATATCCCGATAATAAAATAAAAGCTTATATTTCATAAGCTCAGTAATAAATATGATATGCCTATAGATAATTGTAAAAGGCCTTAAAATTAATCTGAAGTATTTAATAGAGAGGAAAATAAGTCATTTGTCAAAAAATATAAATCATTAACAATATCTCAATTTGTACCCCTATTGAGCTTTCTTCACTGTAAATTTTTGTGTCTTCTGGAAGTTCAAACAATTTAAACCTAGAGGTTGAGAAAGTTGTTTTGGCTTTTCTTTTCACAACGACATAAAGAAGTACTAAGATAGGTTATAAAAAAATATAAAAAAATGTTGATGTACATACATTTACAAAAGAAAGACCTCTTCCTTTTTTTGTTTGTGATTATTCAAGAGCTCATATCATTAAGATTTTTAAAATGTGAGATCCTATCAAATATTTTATTATTCCCATGGGCCCCAGAAACCTCCATGAAGGCGAGGGTCACACTTGGGGTCAGACTGAGGGTAGAGTGGAGGAACTGCTGTCGCGTTGTAAGCTTTTAGTCTGTCAAGCATGGAGTGGACTTTGGGCATCATGATGTTTGACAGATCAATCGCTTCATATGGATCCTTCACAACATTGAACAGCCACACGTTCTTCGCATCCTCAGAGGGCTTGGTGGAAGGAGGTGGGCTGGGACCGTCGACACTGTTGGGGACAGGATACCATTTCCCATCACCTGCAGGATTCAAAGGGCATGAAGTCAGATAGGAAAAGTCACCCATTTTTCAGGATTTTTTTTTTATAATTTTCACCATAAGCAACAATCACTAAGCTTATTCTGTGTGGTTGGGGCATTACAAAAGAGAGGAGACATCCAAGAATAGGGTTAAAAGATAAAGTGATACAGGCAGAAACGTCGATTTTTGTGCTTCTCAGGATAGATATATAATTGTTGTAAACAGAAAGAATATGCAGTAAAAGACAAGATGATATAAGTATAAATACATGCGCCACAAAAAAATGGCAAATTTATTTGTTATTTTTTATTCCAGTATCACGTAACAATTGGAAGAAACATACATAGTGATTTGTGCCCTTTAAATGATCAGTTAGGGAAAAAATGGTATGTTTAAAAGCTAATTGAAAACATTTCCACTGCCTCTATAAGTGTATCTGAAACTTTGGCAATGAGTTGTTTGTGATTTTTGTCATAAAATAAAGACTCTCTGAGCTTTCTCCAGTAAAAAATTAACTTTTGCTTCATTACAATATTTCTACTACTTTAATTGTGCGCTTTAGGCCGAGGAATATAGCAGGAACTGACAAATGTCACCACTTAGATTTTACCCAAAGCTTAGTTTGGAAAAAGGCAGTTTATTTAGGAATTTTTACTATCACAAATAGCAATTAGCAGCTTTTTGTCCTTTATTAAAAACTGTAACAAAAACAAATTTTTTTCCTGGATGTTTTTTTTTTATGTTGTAAACATCGATTACTCTCTTGTTAGAGACTTATACCTAACTTAAAAAGAATAAAAAAAAAAAAAACATTTGAAAAACAAGGGTTAGTCATCGTCTCATCTATGCTCAATTTCAACATGCAAAAGATGAGGAACCAATTCATTAAAGCTTCTTCCACAAAGATCAGACACTACACCTGGCACACCCAAGATGTCTACACAGCAAAAATAGCTTACATCTGTGCAACAAAGCTCTCTCTCAGATAATATCAGGAGCATTCTTTGATAACTGATCTGCACTGAATTAAGTTTTTCCTCTAAGGACACCTAAAATCTAAAACTAGCCATCACCAAGGAGTGAATCCAGATCTAATCTTACTGATGCTTTTCCACTAGACTTTTTTTATAATTTCAATAAGTTTATGGACAAAAAGTGTAAGAATGAAAAAAGGCTGTGCCTGGGTCTCCCGTGATGAGCTTGTAGTCTCCCACTCGGATAGCTGCACGGACCCGGGTGTCAAATGTGTCGTTAAACAGCATTTTTCCCTGTAGTGGCGTCCAAATGTCAATATTGTGCAAGATCTCTTTTCGAGGGCTGGCCTTGCCACTTCTGCACAGAATAATTTTAAGATTGCTTAAAGAGTTCACTGTGCTAATATCATAAATGCTATAAGTCATAATTGTTCTTTCAAAAGAGTTTAAGATGTCATAGGAAAGATGTAAGAAGATGAATCTTAAAGTTTCATTTTAAAGTGGAATATGAGGCCACAACAATGAAATAAAAAAAATCCCTTAAAAAAGCACTTTAAATATTCACGGCAAAAAGGAGTTCTTGACTGAAGCAATAACAAAGCAAAAGCATGTTTTCACCTTTTATAGTGAACAATACATAGTATATCATTATTCTTTTCAGTCATAACTATTATAATGAAATTTAAAATATGTTTAGAGTATAATACAAAGGAAGACAAAACAAAACCATAAAATGTTGAGTCTTATAGTTGATACTTTCTACATTCTATTATAGAGGACTTGACTTGGGACAAGTAAATGAATAGTAGGAAGTCACTTGTCACTGACCTAATCATTTGCCACTGACTGAAACCATCTAGGCCAAGACTGCTGTTGATCTTGGCACCTGCCATTTCTGCGATGGTCGGGAACCAATCTGAGACATGCATCAGCTGCTTGCTTACAACACCACTTTGTTCAAGACGAGGGGAGGATATGAACCCAATCCCTCTGACACCCCCTTCCCAAAGAGTCCTCTTGTTCCCACGAAGAGGCCAGTTGTTTCCTCCACTAAAAACCTGACCACCATTGTCTGGCAAAAAAAGGGGGGCACAGAGGGGTGATGGAAGGTGGAAAATAGAAATGGGATGAAAAAGAATGAAAAGTAGAATAAGATTATTCCTTTAGTTAATCTTTTTAAATATGACTGAATTGAATGGAGATATTAATGTTTAATTTTGAATAATCATTATTTGGATTCTGGAGCCAGAAAGAGTGAAATCAAAAATAACCATGGCATACAGTCACAAGCTATACAGAAATATAAATCATTTTACTTAGCATAATGTATCAGAAGGTACAATAATTCAATTTATAAGATTTTCCACCCTTTAATGTGCTTTAAATCTTTCAATGTCATTTTGCCACCATAACATTTTCTTATAACAAATATATAAAAAAAAAAGTTCATTTCACATGTCACTTGTAAATTCCTTGAATTTGAATAAATGAAGCATAGGTTTGATAAAATATAGATGATCAAGTCTAAAGTTTCTAATTTTATTCCTTGAGAAAAATAAAAAGCCCTTGATTAGAACTTTGTATTTTTTCTTTCCTTTTTTTTTTTTTTTAACTGAATCATTTTTTATTGACACTTTTTATATAACACAATTAACTTGATCAAAACAAAATTCTTTTAATGTTATGGTTAGCTCTTTGGGACACTCAAAAGGCATTTGTTGTGCTTGACAACAAAAGCTAAAATTTACCTGTACTAAAAATGATAATGGTGTCATCCAACAAGCCGTTGTCCTTCAAAGCTTTTGTGACGTTTCCCACACCTTCGTCCATAGCACTTACCATACCTAAAAATTTTACAAAGTCAAAATTGTTCATTTTTGGCAAAAGATATCTTAAAAAATGTGATTTGGAGAAAAGATTTTTCATACTTTATTAGTAGTTTGCCTCTAAAATATTAATTCCTTTCCCTATAAGGATATGGATTTATCATTATCTCCAGAAAAACTTTCAGAATCAGAAGTATTTATTTTGTTCACCTTTACTCTGGCCTAACACAAGTTGTTCAAACTTATCTACAGATCCTTTTTTTCATCAACTATAACTTTTGAATCATGAAATCTAGAACAAAAACAAAACAGAACCCTTAGAGTAGAAAATAGGAAGCTGCAATATGATAGCTGAGAAACTCACATTTGAAAACTGCCAACAAGTGCCTTGTAAATTTCAATCAGTTAATACCAGTTTCACTTTGCAAAACTTGGCAACAAGGAAAATTAACAACCCATTAAATGAAAGTAGTCTTCTTTTTTTTTCTTGAGGTTGAAATGCACTCACCTGCATAGATTCTTCTGTATCTGTTCTTAATATGAGCGTATGGATCCATATAGTGTTTCGGCACTTCCATCGGAGAGTGGACTGCTTGATATGCAAGGTACAGGAAAAATGGCTGTCAAAAAATGTAAAAAATATCATTGTCAATAATACGATCTTTTTTAAACAAATCTTGGGGGTTTTTTTAAGAGACAAAAAAATTGATATAACATAAGCATAGTATTTTCAGTAAATTAGAGTTATAAATTGACTCCTAGTTTTATGCAAAACATTAAGTACTTCGCATTTCCTTTAATTTTCAAATGAATTTCTTTGTTATTCTTTCAAGTTTTCTCTACTTTATACCTTCTCCGACTTTGAAGCATTCTTCACAATGTCAGTAGCTTTCCCAGTATAGAGATGAGTTGAATATGTTCCATTCATATACGTTACAGGGGTTTCCATATCTCTCAAATCATAGCCACACCACTTGCTGCTCTGTGAAGGTTTTTCTATGCCATCTTCATTTATTGTTCGATTGTGGAAATAGTCGCAGTTGTAATAGCTGTAGTAATCTTCACCTCCCTCCCAATACCCTAGATAGGAATGAATAAATTATTTCAATTAGAGCCAATATAAAATGATGATGCTTCTCTGACATTAGCTGGTAAATATATAATAGACTCACATGCTGATCACACTGGTCATACTGACCAAGAAAAAAAAAAACAATTTACTTTGTCCGAGGTATCATCAACAAATATCAAACGAAAAAAATCTATCATCTTCACTGCAGAGGTTAGATAGTCATTATATCTCAACATTGATCAAACATTTGTCCACTGAAAAAAAATTGAGTCTTCATCCGATATTCCTGTGCTCCAGCTTTATTTAATATATAAGATTTTAGATGAAATTTCAGTCGTTAGGCTAGCTCAGTTTGTTTAGATCTTTTTAAAGGTCACTGTACATACACACACACACACACATATATATATATATATATATATAT
This sequence comes from Elysia crispata, assembly GCA_033675545.1. NCBI lineage: Eukaryota > Metazoa > Mollusca > Gastropoda > Plakobranchidae > Elysia > Elysia crispata. The sequence goes on along the minus strand of JAWDGP010005278.1, from coordinate 61,407 downwards.
ATAAGTAAAAATAAAATTTAATCAGTAAATACTCACTTCTTTAAAAATATTAAAATTTTACCTAAAATGTTGATAGAAATATTTTCAGCTTCAGAATGATACAGCAATTAGGGTGTTCATCATTAAATCATAAGTGTGTACTGTTATACAACTTTTTCTCACTTTATAGACGTTTTTAGACCAATTATCTACATAACCTACATCTGACATACTAACGATTCATTAGTAGCAAAATATACAATTGAATTCGCCTTACAATGTTCACTAAATCTTCTCTGAGCTAGTACTTTGTTAAATTTACTCCCAACATTCTACTTCCTCTTAATCTATTGGTTTTATCGATTTCAGGTTTACAAAACAGGTCAAATGTTTTAGAAATTAAAATTTTTAGTATGGGTAAAAGAAGGTAGACAGGTGTGTCGCACCAAGGTAGGCTTGGTAGAAGAGAAGTCAGGGGCAATTAAGTCAGTTTTAAGTAAATAGAAATTTTATATATATATATATATATATATGTGTGTGTATTCAAATCTGGTTCATATATTGAAATCCACTCGTTAAATGATGGCTCCATGAGTTTAGTATTGACCGAAGAGGAAAGCTATATCTGAATCTGCACCCTTTTCATGTGACTAGCTTTAGGATCCATCCAATACTACTATGTAAACCAAAATGGCTAATAAAGAGCTACAGTTTATGGTAGTGCTCAGCGGTGATTAGGAACAGGCTTTAAGTGAAAAGGATAAAAAAAAATGATCGCCTCTTTGGGATTCGAATCATCGAATTATAGATGGGTCGGCACCTGTCACTGTAACTCTCAATGAGAGTATGGCTTATCCCAATACACCACTACAAACTTTTTATAAGTCAATGAATCAAAGCAAAAATTCCATATAAATATTGGCAGAATTTTTTTCCAATGAAAAAAAAATTTACTTTTTATTAAATACACTCTGATCAGAACTTAAAACAAAAATAAAACATTTAGTCCCGAGAGAAGTTTTCCAATTCTCATATAAAAAAAAATAAATAAACACAAATTAGTTTACCAAAAAAAGTATCAAATCCACGGTGCAATGGAGTATACTCTTTCTTGTAAAGGCCCAGATGCCATTTTCCAACGGCATGAGTAGAATAGCCGTTATCTTTCAGTAAATTGGCTAAAGTGGGATAATGCAGAGGCAAGCCATAAGGCTGAGATGGCCAGATGATGGAGTGCTGTAGGCCTGTGTGAATCTATTGGACAGGGTGCAAGAAGAAAACTGGTAAATTGCAGATAGAAATTGTGAAAAAGATTCTTTTCCAAAAGGTTTTCGTCACAGAATTTTGTTAGTATAACACAACATAATAACTTCCATGATCATTATTATTGGCCAAGTATTATTGAACTTTATACTTTCATTTTGAAGAAAATTTTCAAAGTGGAATAGCATAAGCATAGCATTTAAGATTAGATGGTGCAATTAATTTTAAGTAATTAGCCTAACCTATAAGGTTAAATGAGAATGTTTCCAGAAGAGTGTTATGTGCAGTTTTTTCCATTAGATCAACTGCTGGTATGTTTTCCTTATGTTTGACAATTTTTTGCACCTCTGTAAAAAAATTTTTTAAGAAACTACAAGGATATTTATAAATCAGCGATGAGATCATTAACTATTCTCTCACTGGGTATGAATGTGATGGTAAAACTACAGGGATACGGAAAAAAATGTTACATAAAAATCACAAAATACCTGGTAAATTAGAAACCCAAATAGCTCAGAAGGAGTTTGAATGTTCAAATATATAAATATATCTGTTTCAATCCTATTCCAAATAATTAGCATTTGGAACATTTCATGTTCCAAAGCTTCTCCGTTGAGATTAACTAAAATTACATCTGAGAATAAATTAAAACCATGGGTCCATTTTATTTTCAAGCAATAAGAGAAAGATAATGTATATATTATTTTTTTTTTCAAATGCCTTTGTTTTAATATCAAGTTTTAAAAATATGCCTCAACTGGAATGACCTTGAGGCATAAATACCAATTCCAAGGGTTCCAAGACATTTCTTATTTCATAAAAAAACTTACTTGATATCGACCTGTCATTAGCTGACTCCTGGTTGGAGAACAGATGGGCTGGACATAATAGTTCTCTAGTCTAACCCCTCCGCCTGAAAGTTTATCAAGGTTTGGAGTGTAGAATTCAGAGCCATGGTACCCAATGTCATGGAAGCCATAGTCATCAGCAAGTATAAAGACAATGTTGGGTGCTTTCTTCCCTTTCACAGAGAGGCACAACAGACAGGTTGATAAAATCCAAAACAATTGCCCTGTTGCCATCATTTTTGCTCCACCTGTGAACGAGTTAGATAAAAAAAAAAAATAAGGTTAATGAAGTTTGAGGTGCCATACAAAAGAAATATTACTGTATTCCTAGACTGTGAAAAAAGTTTTGGAATTTAGAGATAGACTGATACAAAGGTAGTTTGAGAGTGACAAAAAAGGAACAGCTGCTATTCTTAAAGACAAAGAGAGAGGGGGAGAGAGAGAGAGTGAGAGAGAGAGAGAGAGAGAGAGAGAGATAAAGAGAGGGGGAAGGGAGGGGGACCTACGAAGGAGACGATAAAGAAAAAGAGGAGTGAGACTAAAGATAGCATTGGGCTGAAACAAGTGTTTTGTTTCATTCATTGCTTTATAAGCGAAATACTATAATCCTTGAGTGTTTTGTTTCATTCATTGCTTTATAAGCGAAATACTATAATCCTTGAGTGTTTTGTTTCATTCATTGCTTTATAAGCGAAATACTATAATCCTTGAGTGTTTTGTTTCATTCATTGCTTTATAAGCGAAATACTATAATCCTTGAGTGTTTTGTTTCATTCATTGCTTTATAAGCGAAATACTATAATCCTTGAGTGTGATTGAAACTGCTTTCAAGTTTTCATTCAGTACAAAATGTATAAATATATATACATATATACATATATGTAAAAAAATAGAGTAATAAGCTCCCTAATAGTGTTACAAAAAATGTAGCTGTAGCAGTGTGTACCAGATAGATGTACAATACAGATGTACAATGATACTGATAGGAACTTTCTGGTTACAATATTCAGCCCAATTACGTTGACTGTCCATCAAATTGATGACAATCTCAAATTTTCAAATTGCTCTGATATCAAAGTTTTCTGGGACGACCCAAATGTAGTATATCAAAAGCATTATCCAATTTTTGTGTTGTTGAATTATTATTTTGTTGCTGTTGTTGCAGTTCCAAGATCACTATCTGACGACTGGATCAAGGTTGATACCACACTTTATATTCATCTGTCACATTTAGCTAACAAGACTTATTACTAGATCTAGCCTTTTCATATAAAATATGCCGCACAATTTAAAAAAAAAAATAGTAAGAAATATATTCTAGACCTAGAGTGTAGATACTAATCTAGATCTCATCTAACCTAAACTAGATCTAGATCTAGATGATTAAAAATTAGATGATTAGAAAAAAGCTACACAGTCTAGATCTAGATCTAGAATCTAGATCTAGGTTGTCTTTTTCGAGCCTTAATTCTGAAGATCTATTATTATTTTAAATGAAGCTCTCGTCATATTACGTCGAAAGGTGGTTATTTTTTTATGTTTTTCTTTTCACCCAAAAACTTAGCTGTAGAAGTCTTGCTCAAGTAATCTTAAAGTTTTCCAAACAGGTTAAGAAACAGAAGAAACCGGACCTAATCTAAAATTTAATAGACCTAAATCAGGTCATCTAATATAGATCTAAATCTAGATATCTAAATCTTGAAACAAGTGTAGATATTGGATCTAGCTGATTACGGACAAATGTGTAATAAATAATACTTTGAGAGTCTACAAAACTACCTTCTACAGCCTCATTAATTAAATTAGCCCTTCTCACGAGACTAGTCTAGATCTAGCTGTAATCTTTCTCAAGAGACAGACAATCTAAGTCTGGTAAGCCAGGTTGTTGTTGTTGTTGTTTGAGGTCACGCCCACTTTTTGCTGATCTGCTGTTTTGGCCTTTTGGGTTATCACTGAAACGGCTTCGGTCGAGTGACCATAGATTATGATATTAGATAATATGCTGGCTGAAAGGAAAGTTTGTGTGAGTGTGTGTGTGTAGGGATAGAGAGAGAGAGAGAGAGAGAGAGAGAGAGAGAGAGAGAGAGAGAGAGAGAGAGAGAGAGAGAGAGAGAGAGAGAGAGAGAGAGAGAGCGTTTTGTGTAAAAGTGAAAGATCTCAAAAGAAATAGATACTTCCTACGTTGCTTTACGCCAATAATTCTTCGATCGTGTTTGCTTTACAATATCAGGGTACGGATTTCAATGTGATACCAAACAGATTAGTAATAGTTCGACTAAAACGTGTAAGCACCGAACGCGATTATATGCAAGACAAGGCGTGTGTTGCGCAGAGATAAACAGAAGGCCGGCCACTTAGAGGATCACTCGCTTGAGGCGTAACATTTTATAAATTAGTTTTGGGGAAATCAGATCTTACGATTAAGGTAATAATGATAAGGAGAGAGAGAGAGAGAGAGAGAGAGAGAGAGAGAGAGAGAGAGAGAGAGAGAGAGAGAGAGAGAGAGAGGCATGTGAATACACACATGAACTAAATCTACATGACAATGAAATCTTTAAAAATAACGTTTGTTTGGAACAAAGGTGGGCGTATGAATAAAAGACAGCTCGTGATATTCGGCCATGCTTATGGAGTTGATGCATTCGATAATTATAATCAACAACAGGTTTTTCTTTTCCTTAAAATAAACGAGTCCATTTTAATTGCATGACTTTTTTTTTCATAACTAAAGTAATCATGTAGGCTACTGGTAGGCTTTTCAAGTTTTCAAGTTTTTAAACGTTGTACTCTGTCCTAAATCATTAGGCAAACTAATTCCAATATGAAAATAAAAAGCATCGCGTCTCGTGGAAGGACTGTCTCCCTTGATAGAGGTAAGCACACTTTTTTTTTTTTAATTTCTGTCAATAGGGTAGTTTCGATTGTTCTTTATCTTTCGTCTACGGGTTACTTGTAAGTGTAGAAAAGATTTCTATATAAAACTTTTTGGTGTCTTTCTCTATCTGCCTGTCTCTGTCTCTCTCCTCTCTCATTCCCCTCCCTCTCTATCTCCACCTTTTCTCTCTCTCTCTCTCTCTCTCTCTCTCTCTCTCTCTCTCTCTCTCTCTTCCTCTGTTTGTCTCCCAAAATATTTATCTTTTTATGTTTTATATGCCTTCCTTTCTTTTCATCTATTTCTATCTGGATTTACACAATTGAAAGGGTAGAGCGTTGGATTTACAACAAGTATGTCCAGGTTCAAATCTTGGCTTGAGTCAGCCTGTGATGGGATGGGGTCTTTATCTGATTAACCTTCAGTCTAAACATTTTGTGACTGCAGAGATTACAAAGTAAAAATAAGCAGATGTTCGTTTCTCTACAATTATACGCACCATTTGTGTCCATAAAAGCCATTGGAAAGAATGCAGTTGGAGACAAAGAGTAGCCTACGACAAAAGCAACAACAAGAATCGCATCTATTTGTATCACTTTATGTCAGTTGATCTCTTTGCCTATGTTTCTGACTATAATTCTGTCCGCCCTTCTATTTATCCATCTCTGAACGTATCTTATGTGCTATCACTAGATCTAGAAACCCATCTTTAGACATATCTGCATTGCCTACCGATTTGTCCATCTAAAAATATCTGTTACTACGGTCGAAAATTTGTCTTAACAATTATTGCGTCCCGATGAAACATGCAATTTTGCAAAATAATAATACTTGAAATGTTGTACGAATTAATACCTTACGATGCACCCCATCATTCTTCTTCTTCTTCTTCTTCTTCTTCTTCTTCTTCTTCTTCTTCTTCTTCTTCTTCTTCTTCTTCTTCTTCTTCTTCTTCTTCTTCTTCTTCTTCTTCTTCTTCTTCTTCTTCTTCTTCTTCTTCTTCTTCTTCTTCTTCTTCTTCTTCTTCTTCTTCTTCTTCTTCTTCTTCTTCTTCTTCTTCTTCTTCTTCTTCTTCTTCTTCTTCTTCTATCCTCCTCCTCCAAAACCTCTTTTTAAAAATATATTTCTAGCATTGAATACAATAACCAGTATAAACTTGAATTGATCACCTGCACCACACTTTATGGGAATAATAATGACGAACCATTCGCTAATATTTTTTATTTAATTTTACTTTCTTCTCCTTATGAAAAAGAGAATGCCTTGCAGATGTGCCTATAAATGGCACTTAAAAATGACTTTTAGATTTTTTTTTTAAATATGTTTAACACATAATTGCATTAACAAAATAAAAGGGATCAATAATAATAGAAACAAAAAAGTAACTTGGAATATAAAAAGATATAAAAAAGGGACATTTGTATAGTTTGGTTCATGGTTTTTGTGGTCAATAATAATTATTGTGTAAACTATTGCGTGTGTGAGGGGATTGTGATAAACACTATAGTTCAGGAATAATAGCCATGACTTGCCATGATGGTGGCGACTTTATTGATCTACTAGTATGAATGTATTCGTTATTCCTAGCATGACAAACTTTTCCCGTGTGTCTCGGTACAAAACCAATGATGAACCAATTACCGACAGTGACTAGTCCATAATGCTATTGAGCTGTTATACCGAGTTTTGTCACAATAATTAATACTTTTTTTTTAAATAAAAGGTTGACTCTTTTTTATGCGCTGGTCTCAAGACTGCAAAACATAGGGGTATGTTGTAAGCAGTTCGAGCAGTTGGTTTGCACGGAGAGCGTACATATACAACCAAAATAATGATGATAATAATATTAACAAATACTATTTTGGAGGTTCCTTGCCACCAACTGATAACTCACTGATTATGTGGTATACTGCTTTTATGAATATAAACAAAAGACGAAATAGAGTCACTCGGGAAAAAGCAGGGTCATTTGAAAAAGAAAAGTAATTAGTTTTACAACCGACCCCTTTTCAACTTCAATAGTTTATAGATTTAAAACAAAATCGATGAATTTAAAATGTTCATGTTTTACGGTATTCTGAACTTAAATTAATGCTAAAAGATTCAGGACTCATTACGCCAAAAGACTGCATAAAACATGATGAATAGCGAGACTTTGTTATGAGATCACACCTTTGACAGTGGCAGCTGGTTGGGCTAGACCCGTATGGACGGTGGCTCTCTTCTTTTATAATTATGATCATAGATCCAGCGCTGTGTGAATTATGGGCTTGGAAAACAACACCGAGAGAACGCTTGTCTGAATAAAGGAAAAAAAAGTAATCGGTTGTTTATGTAGGCCTACAATTGCCCTGGGTGAAAATAATATGCCTGGTTAAAAATTAGATTAAGGATCCATGTCTTAATCTAGACCCTATTGTTAGTATTATGTTGCAAAGTGTCACATGGTAGACGTAATAGTTGGAGCAGCAGCAGTAGAAGTAGTAGTAGTAGTAGTAGTAGTAGTAGTAGTAGTAGTAGTAGTAGTAGTAGTAGTAGTAGTAGTAGTAGTAGTAGTAGTAGTAGTAGTAGTAGTAGTAGTAGTAGTAGTAGTAGTAGTAGTAGTGGTAGTAGTAGTAGTGGTGGTAGTTGTAATAGTGGTGGTGATTGTGGTCGTCGTCGTCGTCGTCGTCGTCGTAGTAGTAGTAGTAGTAGTAGTAGTAGTAGTAGTAGTGGTAGTGGTAGAAGTAGTAGTAGTTGTAGTAGTAGTAGTAGTAGTAGTAGTAGTAGTAGTAGTAGTAGTAGTAGTAGTAGTAGTAGTAGTAGTAGTAGTAGTAGTAGTAGTAATAGTAGTAGTAGTTGTAGTAGTAGTAGTAGTAGTAGTAGAAGTAGTAGTAGCAGCGGCACCAGTTGTAGCAGTAGTAGTAACGGCTGTTGCCATTGCAGTAGTAATAATAGGAGTCATGGTAAAAGGATTTGCAGTAATGATGGAAATAATGGACAGAAGAGTGAAATGATATTTTGTTCCACTTTCGTGTTCTTTATTAGAAAACAAATTTTTGCAAAGAAGAAAAAGCAGCAGAAGGAGAAGAAAGAGGAGTTATCTAGCAATGTTAAGCTGTTGGTCTGCTTAGCTTGTCCTAGATGTTGTATTGTTAATAATTTTACAATGACTCAGGTCTGAAATGAATAAAATTAAAAATATGTATTCTCGAGGTTCTTCGCTTTCGATTTTAACGATCAACAAGCTAATCTCACTAGGATTGAGCCTGGAAGAGAGAATAATATGACTGAGAGAGATGACGGAAAGTGTTGGTATACGGCAATGAATGAGCTACAGGGGAGAATGGCATTCAATAAATCGCAGGCATGATTATGTGTGTAGCGCTCTGAGGGTCACTGGGTTCAAGGTTATTTGCGGCTACTACCGGTATTATGAAGAGAGCTGCAGTTTTGTATAAAAAGAAGCGGGTACGAGCCTATGATTCTATTGACTGATTTACCTGACGGCGCGCGATTTTTTTTTCTGCTCGCTTTTTGCCAAGCGAAAAATCTCCGACCTCTAAACCAAGATTGACTCGAAATGACCGTTCCGTATCAAGTGGCAATAGAGGTCAGGCTTATTACAGCATTCTGCACACAATAGAGCTTAGCTGCGGGCAGACTAATGTGGGCAACTTGGTTTTCACTTGGTGGGGATGGTGTATGTTGGACGAATGAGATTATGCGTCCTTTCCGTGGATAGAGACAGACTCGTTCTCTTCGCTTTTCCAAGTGTGAAACTGGAGAATTATAATGAATACAGTGGAAAACTCATAACTATGACGTGTGTTTGATTACGTTGCATGAAATATGCTGACCGCGTAACAGGTGGGTAATGAGTTTTATTACTAACTTATTCTCGTGAAGATAATACAAATTTCATTGATTTAGCTGGTTGCTGACATTATAATTATATTCTATCGTGTAAATTTAAACATTACCAATAGTGCTATCTACAATATGAACTCTATAAGTTGCATAAGTTTGTTTCAAATAGACATTTCCGTCAAATTGAAAAAGAAAAAACAACAAAAACAACAACAACAACAACAACAAAAAAAAACCCCCAAAAACAACATGGAACAGGTGGAGATCAACAGCCCTTGTAACATGACTAAGATCTAATATTATTGAAGCCTAGTCGTATTCTGCTGATTATATGTTTTGAAAGACCGCATTAGACTAAATCTAGATCTATCCTGCCACTAATTCACCATTCGACACGACTGATGTAAAAAGCGTGTGGATAGAGATGGAGACAGAGGAAGCGAGAGGAAATTAACCAAAGTAAACAACAGGCTTTTATCCCTGTGTGAGGTGAATGTAAACGTGTTGGACACAAGAAAGACCTGTGCTGTGTTGCGACTTCATGATTGCATCCGTTGCGTTCCGGTAATGTGCTAAAGATTTTCTTTCAAACGAGAATTCTTACTTTTTATAAAATTATTGTTTTATTGTTGTAAAAAGCCTACATTTTATTTTCTTTCTTGTAAATTAAAAAACTGCTTTTCATATTTCCCTTCCTGGATCTACGTCATGACCAGACTTTCGGAAGAGATTTCGAAATTCTAAACTTTGACCACGTTTTACCATTGTCAAGTTCTGTAAAAGTTGGAAAAAGAAAAAGCTCTGGTTTAATACTGCGGTTATTTTTTTTCCTCTATATTGGTCTCGAGCCTAGGCTGTCATTATTCTTCGCATAGACCCTAATCAATATTAAGGGTCGGTATTATTTTTTTCCTCCGCTGTAGAGCCTAGTGTTTCTCGTGTGGAGTAGAATCTAGATCTAGGTCAAAGTGAGTAGAAGTAGAAGGTGACGCTCAGGCGAGACAGGCGGTTTGGCATTCTATCTCCTCTTTCCTATGAGCAAAACAACTGTGCGATTTTGTTGTGTTGGAAAAAAAAACCAATATGGTTATTTTAAACTATCTTACAAATAAAAGAGGCCTCCATTTAGCAATAGATAAGCCAGGAAACTAAGTGAGGAATACGTTTGATAGGCTATCGTCAGCTTGAAAAAAAAAAAAAAAAAAAAAAAAAAAACTTGCCGCAACCTTCACCTTGACCCAAGATAAAAAAAAACGGTGCATCCGTGGTTAACAAACTCTTGACTTTCCCTAAAAAGGTAAGACTTTAGACTAATTTTTCTTTATTTATTTATTCTTTTTTTTTTTTTTTTTTTTTGTAACCATAAACTTTTCTATCACGGTCACTTCATTTCACGTCAAAATTTCTGGCATAACAGGTGACAGTTGGAACAATACGGCATATATAATTATTATTGTGCAAATCACCATTTGCAGCATGTGCCAACAATCACAAATATAACAGGTTGCATGTTGACCAGAGAAGAGTGACGAAGGGAACTTGAATAACACACATTACTATACCAATGAAATACAATAAAGCAATCACAAAGCAACAAAGATGATGCGCTGAAAAATTAGGTAAAAAATATGAAAATAAGTTATCATAACTTGATTTATTCAAACGAAGTGCCTACAATTACCACAGTAGATTTGCATATTGCCAACCACTACTGCGTTATATTATAGAATTAATCAAGACCCAGACCTCGTTCCTTTCAACATCGGTTGGGAAGAAGCACAGCCATAAATCAATATCTAGATCTTAGTCCCTATACCACAGCCTATCAAGAATTCTAGGTTTGAAAGTTAAGGCAATACAGCCAATACGTCTTGCTTACTTGACTTACGACCTGCCGCGTCTCAGTCCTCCAACAGTGGTATCGATAGTTCGCCTGTTTCTATATCTCTTGCTCTCATTCTACTCCATGGGCGACGTCTCAATAGTGTGTCTAGGTCGTGTTGGATTTTTTTTAGCAAGGGTATAGATCTGTAAACGACCGAGGCCTTTGTTGAACACGAAAGGGTAGGACTTCCGATTGGGTACGTTTGTTTAGTATATTAAGATATGTTATAGGAATTATGATACCGCAGGTTTTTTTTAATGGTAATTTATTTGTTAAAACATGATTTACTTGCTCGAGGCATTAATAATTTCTATATCGTTGGCCCTATCAGACGAAGCTTACTTTAGAATGATAGAAGTGCCTTACCCATTCGAAAATCCATCCAACCAAAGCAGGAGTTGTCAAAGGACTTTTTTAATTGTATCCAATTTTGGAATGAAATAACTTTCCTATGAACATCTGAACGAAATCCACTTGGGCTTTGAGCAAAATATGTGTTACCAATATTACCGTATCAATAATATTCTCTGAAGCACAATCGTAGATTGTGTTTTTGGTGACTTCTTAAGCAGATAATTTTTTCGGCGACCCTCTTGTTTTTACGGGCTTTCGGAGAACAAGAATTTCACCTAGATCAATTTCTAGGTGCTCATTTTTTTTTCAAATGTATCATAGCATAGAACAGATTGCCTCGGTGCTCGCCAAAAAAAATAACAAAAAAAAAAATAAATAAAACACAATAAAACAACAAAAACCGTTCTGTATCGAGTTTGCTTACATTTGTGGCCTCCAACTCCAAGAATATCACCCTTGTCTCAAGAGCACACAACACACTCGGAGCACGGTTCAAGTTTATTTTGCAAGATGTGCATGCCGGGTGATGCAGGAGGTGGATTTAGGACAATTTAGTGTCGACGTAAATCGGTTCACTTTTATTATTTTTGTTGTTGTTGTCATTATTATTATTATTATTATTATTATTATTATTATTATTATTATTATTATTATTATTATTATTATTATTATTATTATTATTATTATTATTATTATTAGTATTATTGTTGTTGTTGTTGTTGTTGTTGTTGTTGTTGTTGTTGTTGTTGTTGTTGTTGTTGTTGTTGTTGTTATTACTGTTATTATTATTATTATTATTATTATTATTATTATTATTATTATTATTATTATTATTATTATTATTATTATTACTATTATTATTATTATTATTATTATTATTATTATTATTATTATTATTATTATTGTTATTATTATTGTTGTTGTTGTTGTTAGTAGTAGTAGTAGTAGCAGCAGCAGCAGCAGCAGCAGCAGTAGTAGTAGTAGTAGTAGTAGTAGTAGTAGTAGTAGTAGTAGTAGTAGTAGTAGTAGTAGTAGAAGTAGTAGGTAGTAGTAGTGGAAGTAGTAGTAGTAGTAGTAGAACGAGATTTTCAGCTTATATACGAGGGCGGGTGGACTCTATGTGTCTCTAAAGATAGAGAGGAAAACTGCAAACCACACAGAACACACAAAACAATTTAATAAACTAACCAATAAATTTCTGTTATTACAAAATAATTCCAATAAGGCACACAGGTAAGTTTTAAATAGTTTATGCTAGAGATTTATTAGGTTGAAATAATTGAGATAGTACAAAGCAAATAAAAATAACTATAGTAAATGAACAGAACTACAAACTCTTAATAAATCTTGAAACCACAAAATATCAATAGACCGACCCAATAATTACACGCATGTAAACTAAAACCGAACTACACATGTATGAGCGGAATTTAACCCTAGATTGCACCACTGAACATAAACTAATGTAACACTGAATTATTAAAAACCAAACTAGGAATTGACAATAGCACAAAATTAAAACTAGAACGAATCTAGAATTAGAACTTAGAATTTGAAAAGCAGAACAAAACTGAAATCTAGAAGTTAGAGATTAGAATTATAAGGAACAAAGAAAGTCTTTAAAGAACCCAACCAATAGAAGATCGGTTGTTAATAAAATTAGTCAACTCAATAAACTCAGTAGACTCAGTATGCTCAGTAGGCTCAATAGACTGAATAGGCTCAATAGACTCAATAGACTCAATAGACTCAATAGGCTCAGTAGGCTCTAAAGACTCAATAGGCTCAGTAGATTCAGTAGTCTCAATAGACTCAATAGACTCAACAGACTCTTCCTGAAAATGGAAATGAACATCAACACCGTTATAACCTTTTTTTGTGACCATAAGATCTAAAGGAAAGCAATCACGACATTAAAGAACGAAAACCGCGAAAGAACATCTCTACGATGGTGGTGAACCAAACGTAGTTAAAATATAAGCAAGTAAACTATGTAAGGAAGCCATACGCTAGCATACCCAAGGTGGATAAAATACAAGCTCAATCAGATAATCTGTAAATCATTGACTTTTACCAGCTAACCCTAGCTACAAGAACATTCTGATAAGCCACACTAGTTTTCCATCTATCCCACTAGCTCTTCCCCCAGACAAAGTGAGATCAAAGCCCCGAGGCGATAGACTCAGACATATATCCCACTAGCTCTTCCCCCAGACAAAGTGAGATCAAAGCCCCGAGGCGATAGACTCAGACATATATCCCACTAGCTCTTCCCCCAGACAAAGTGAGATCAAAGCCCCGAGGCGATAGACTCATAGAGATCAGTGACCACTGAGGGTTGTCACACAACCCAGTGAAATTAAGTGTGAGGTCATACTCCGCCCCGCCTACAAATAACACAAGTTGGATTTAAGAACAAACCCCCACAACAGGTAGCCCTGTTGTGATACTACTAGCTAAGGGATGTAACCACCGTGAACCCCTAATAACTGGTCAAGTTCCAACCAGTACCATCTGCCCAAACGGCGTTGGATTCAAGGTCGCTTGGCAAGCTGACAAACCAAAAACTGACTCCAAGCCCATACGGTGTAAGGCCCGTAAAACGGGCCAAGGTCCACATGCTCTGACGGCGCGTGCCTTGGATCTCATGTAGCTCCCCCAAGGCTCCAGTTCCTCCCAAGATACACAAGAGTTATGGCCTAGTTTTTGGATGCTGGCGGGGCAGTTTTATCAGGCGGTTGTGTAAATAAGACAATCTCCACAGAAGTACTGGCGATTAGGATACTTTGTCAATGCGGTGACCGTTGGGTCAGAGAGCCTGAGAGTGATTAAAATAATGGCAGAGTTTCAGAGCTTAAAGCCTTTAACCTCCCTTTTTTGGGTTATCTATATTTGCATTTGCAACATCCTCTTTTTTATTTGCTATCCTCCATAGCTAGTTTTAGTTCATCTTGTTTTTCCAGTTCACTACCAACAATCCGCACCATATTCCCAATAGCAACTTCTGGTTATGCTAGCTTGACTTTCCATGCCAAAAGGAACCCCTTTAATGTTTAAGTCTCTCTCTCTCTCTCTCTCTCTCTCTCTCTCTCTCTCTCTCTCTCTCTCTGTCTCTCTCTCTCTTTCTCTATCTCTCCCCCCCCCCCCCCCCCCCAATCCTTTCTCGTGCAACACAAAAAAAAGGAGTAACCATTTTTCAATACAACATTGTTTCATTTATATCGTGATGCATCTTGTAACCTTCCAGTTTGTTTGTTTTCCAGAGCCTAAGTACATGTAAATTAATTAAGATTTTAGCAAGCGAGAACGAATTTTAAGCACTAAACCATCTCTCTTTCTCCCCATCTAATGTCGATGGCCCGTGTCTAATTTTCAACTTTCTATGATTTTTAACGCTACTTGCATAGAATCGATATCTCGTATATTAAAAATAAATGTAGCGATACCAAAAAATGAGACATTTTGCGGCAAACAACCTGGGAAGGCTTGAAATCCTTGTTACTTTATGTGCTTTTACCTCTGAAACAGTTTGAAAGTTAGAAATTAGAGCAGCATATAAGAAAAAAAACGGGGAAAAAAATCAAGATTTGTTATGAAATTTTGCATTCACCCAAAAATTTCTCAGTTGCAAAACCTTTCATTTTGTACCGTCGCTATGTTTGAATGTCAACACGTACGACGTTCCAAAACATTTTGGAGATCAGCCAAACTTTATACTCATGATGTCATTTATTGTCAGCGCCGAGAACTAAAAAACAATATTAAACTGATATGCAAGTAGGCCGAAACCGGTTTGTCCTCTTCTTATCACACAACCAAATCAAACATCAAAAAAAACAAAAAACAAATCGGCTTGAAGTGCTTTTTATTACCTGAGAAATTAGAAACAATCAAATATGTAGATCGAATCATAAAAACTGCTCCGTAAAACTGACCAAAACTAGGAGAGTAAAACCACAAGAAACAACGAAAAGTGTGTGGGTGGGTGTATGTGGGTAGAGGGGGGCGTAATAATTTTATACCGGACATGGCAGTCTCTTTATCGCTTTTTCATATGTAGAACAAATTTTGAACAAACACTATCAGAGCCCGTTGATGCGTCAAACTTTCACCTACCCTACCAACGGATTCTTTTTAAATTTCTTCTTGTATCTGTTTCGCAGGATCAATGCACCCGCTCTGAATCTCCAAGCCTCTACTAGGGCAGGCTTCTGTACTCACCGGCATAAAAAAGAGACAAGGAATCCCTCGTCTTTGTGCTCAGAACAAAATGGGTGCCAGCCAAGAAAACCCTAAAACTAAGAGCCCTGCGGGACAGAATCAAACAGCACTGGTCCCAACATTCGGTCGAGGGATCTTGTTGGCTGCCGGGGCTCTGAACTTCGGGCTCGGTCTGGGCCTCCCCATCTCGCTGTCTGTGATGTTCCTGGACTGGCAGGAAAGTTTCTCCACCACGCGAGCGGTCACGGCAACTGTCCACTCAACTTGTGTGGGGATTCTCTTCGGTGGAGGTGAGTGCCTTGTCTCTAACAAGTTTGGCGAGCCATGAGTTTGAGGACGATCGAGTTCAGGGCCGGACATAAGTAGTTTGAAGTAGTTGGTATTAATAGCTGTGGTATAGCCAACTATTGTACGTGGTAGTTGTGTCAACAGCAGCAGCAGCAGCAGCAGTAGTAGTAGTAGTAGTAGTAGTAGTAGTAGTAGTAGTAGTAGTAGTAGTAGTAGTAGTAGTAGTAGTAGTAGTAGTAGTATTAGTATTAGTAGTATTATTATTAGAAGTAGTAGTAGTAGTAGTAATAGTAAATGTAGCAGTACACTTAGCAGTAGTAGTAGTAGTAGTAGTAGTAGTAGTAGTAGTAGTAGTAGTAGTAGTAGTAGTAGTAGTAGTAATAGTAGTAGTAGTAGAAGTAGTAGTAGTAGTAGTAGTAGTAGTAGTAGTAGTAGTAGTAGTAGTAGTAGTAGTAGTAGTAGTAGTAGTAGTAGTAGTAGTAGTAATAGTAGTAGTAGTAGTAGTAGTAGTAGTAGTAGTAGTAGTAGTAGTAGTAGTAGTAGTAGTAGTAGTAGTAGTAGTAGTAGTAGTAGTAGTAGTAGTAGTAGTAGTAGTAGTAGTAGTAGTAGTAGTAGTAGTAGTAGTAGTAGGAGGAGGAGGAGGAGGAGGGGGAGGAGTCGTTTCGTACTGTAAGGTAGTAGTAGTAGTAGTAGTAGTAGTAGTAGTAGTAGTAGTAGTAGTAGTAGTAGTAGTAGTAGTAGTAGTAGTAGTAGTAGTAGTATTAGTAGTAGTAGAAGAAGAAGTAGTAGTAGTAGTAGTAGTAGTAGTAGTAGTAGTAGTAGTAGTAGTAGTAGTAGTAGCAGCAGCAGCAGCAGCAGCAGCAGCAGCAGCAGCAGCAGCAGCAGCATTATTGGTGTTAGTGGTTTTACTTCAGACAAGTGTCACTGTCATTCTCTTACCGTTATTTCCTGGTGTGTCACGTTTATTCTCTTTCTTTTGTTACTCCAGGCGTTCTTGCCGGCTACGTGATCAACAGGTTTGGTGCCCGGGTGACCTTTGTCCTGGGATCCTTCCTTGCTACTCTGGGCATGTTTCTGGGAGCGTTCGTCACCAATATCCCCCTCCTGTTGATCTCAGTGGGAATAGTTGCAGGTGAGGCCCTGTATACAGAAGGATGAAAACAAAACTCGTGGGATTTTTAATGTGTCTTTGTGGAGAAGAGATAGGAAGAAGAATAGTATAGTACTATTTATCGTCATAATAACTATACATTTTTTTAACTTATTTTTTTTTCCAATAAATGCTAGGTTCTATCTTATCCGAAGAAGGGAAATATCGGATTATATGTATCCTTTTGTTATTATTGTTGTTGCTGTTGTTGTTGTTGTTGTTGTTGTTGTTGTTGTTGTTGTTGCTACTTCTTCTTCTTCTTCTTCTTCTTCTTCTTCTTCTTCTTCTTCTTCTTCTTCTTCTTCTTCTTCTTCTTCTTCTTCTTCTTCTTCTTCTTCTTATCCTTATCCTCCCCGTCTTCCTCCTCCTTCTTGATGCTGTTGCTGTTGATGACTCAAATAGGCAATGATTTTTGTTGGTTTCATTTTTTAGCATCTTTGATTTATGGAAAATCTTTTTTTTTTTTTTTGCAGGTTGTGGCTTTTGCCTCATTCAACTGCCTTGTATACCGTGCTGTACACGACCATTCAAGACAAACCAGGGAGTGGCCATAGCTGTGGTCACCACTGGGGGAGGGTGTATCAGCGTGGTTCTACCATACTTCTATGACTTTCTCGTAGACACTTACAGGTAATAGGACTATCTTGTACACACCTACAGGTTATATTACTATCTTATAGATACTTACAGGTGATATGACTATCTTATAGACACTTACAGGTAATATGAGTATCTTTTACACACCTACAGATTATACAACTAACTTATAGACACTTACAGGGGATATGAATATCTTATAGACATTTACAGGTAATATGACGATCTTATAGACACTTACAGGTTATAGGACTATCTTGTACACACCTACAGGTTATATGACTATCTTATAGACACTTACAGGTGATATGACTATCTTGTACATACCCACAGGTTATATGACTATCTTATAGACACTTACAGGTGATATGACTATCTTATAGACACTTACAGGTAATATGACTATCTTGTACACACCTACAGGTTATATGACTTTGCAATACGCACATACAGGTAACGTAACTAACATATAGACACTTACAGGTAATATGACTATCTTGTACACACCTACAAGTTATATGACTATCTTATAGACACTTACAGGTTATATGACTATCTTATCGACACTTACAGGTAATATGACTATCATATAGACACTTACTTGTGATATGACTATCTTATAGACACTTACAAGTAATATGACTATCTTATAGACACTTGCACGTAATATGACTATCTCATGGACACTTACAGGTATTATATTAGTATTTGTTAAACATTTGTATATTTCTTTTGTTTTGTTTTTCATTATTTTTGTACTACCTTAGTTTCTTTATTGATATTATTTTTTTTACTATTTTTTTACTACCTTCGTTTCTCTATTAATATTATTTTTTTACTATTTTTGTACTAACTTAGTTTCCAAATTGTTAATTAGTCTATAAACATTTAATTGTTTTCAAGACATAGTTCCATTAGTTTTGTAGTTTCCTAGCGTAATTTAATGCCCATAAGGGTAACACAGCTAACTTAAAAACAATTTATATCTTGAATTATTATTGGCATAAAGGGCAGAAACGTATTTATCATTAATAATTTTTTTTTTTTTTTTACAATATGATGTCTTAAGATGGGAACCATATGTTGTTAACAAAGGACCGTGCAATCGGGAACCATATGTTGTTAACAAAGGACCGTGCAATCTATTTGAGCCGTTCGCTCAAATTACAAAATGGATTCCTGATTTTTGTTGAACATATCATACTTAATCGGCTATATATGTATGTATATAATTGAAATTTTTTGGACAAGTGATTAAAAAATACCTTTTACATATCTACCTGCATATTTTTTCACATATTATTAAAGCTGTGAAATTTTACAGACAATTGACAATATGGACAGACTTTTATATAATTAGTGCACCTCTGTCTGTCTACTCCATATCCAGTTGGCGTGGAGCTTTCATCATCATCAGCGGCATGTCCCTAAATACGCTAGTCCTGGAGCTGGTCATGACGTCTTATGTATCTAAAAATATCCTTGTCTCATCGCCTGAGACTGAAGCTCTGGTACCAGATACCAGTGGAGCGACTCCCTGTGGAACTTTGAATGCCCATAAAGACACTGAGATACCTTTGGTATATAAAACGATAGATGATAAACAAATGGGAGAAACAGTTTTTGCGAAAGAGGGTAGTTTAGGTGTGGTTAAATCAAAGCGAATTGATTTAAAGGAAGAAAATGTAAATGGAGGTAACTTCGCCTCCGATGTTTTATATCTACAGGTTGATGTTAAAGACACAGAAGCATTACAGAGCGAAAATAATATAGATGTAGATACAAGACATGACACGAGACATATTCCACAAGTTGAGTGTGATTTGTCACAGTCTAGAAGTTTAGATTTACAACGGTCTGAGCCTAGTGACTCTATGATTAGACGTAACGGTGAAGCGCAAGGTGATGTGAAAAATGTCATTGAATCAAGAAAACTAATAGTGGATATACACGGCGGTTCAAAGCCAAGTACTCAAAGTAATAGTGCAAGTGCCCAAAATGAAAAAGTCAAAAGTTGCAAGTACGCTGACGAAAACGATGATGCACTTGTTCCAGGGATTGTCTACCTAGACTCATCAGCCAGCGATCTGAAACTAGCCCAGTCCAGCTTGTCTGTGTCGAATGCCAAACAATCGCCTTGGAGATTCTTACTAGACCCGCTTGCCTGGTCAATCTTCGCCTTTCTGGGCCTGGTATTGGGCGTCCAGTTCTCTACACAGATGCTGGCCATGGACATTGCGGACACCAAGGGTTTTCCAGAGCAGGGTCTCCTCCTGGTCCTTGTGGGCATCCTCTCTGGTCTCGTGGGCAAAGCGATGTCTGGTGTGTTCGGCTTGTGTAGGAGTTTGTCCAGCTTCATGGTGCTCGCCGCGTCTGGTGTCATCGGCAGCGGAGCTCTCGCTATGATGGGCTGCGTGTCCGGCCTGACGGAGACTGTGGTCAGTATGAGCGTTATTGGCCTCAGTTTGGGCTTCATTGTGAGCGTTTTCCCCAAGTGTTTTCTGGACCTGCGCTCTATGGACCAGGCATCCTACCCACTGGCTCTGGGCATGGGGAACACCGTGGAGGGCGTGTTTGACTTCCTTATTCCTATTCTGGTTGGTAAGTACATAGATGGGCAGATGCAGAAGGGGAAAAAAAAGAATCTGCAGTCCTTGCCGAAGATGAGAATGGTTGAAAATTAAAGATTTCAAACCACAACTTCATTTTCTGTTGAGTTGTATTTTATTTCGATTTTTTGTATTCTATATGTCATCCAAATAGTCATGAATATGAAAGAATAGATGTACGGTAAATTTTGTCGAGACATAACTCTTTCAGATACTGAAATCACAGGCATGTTTATGATTTAAAGACTTTCTGTTGATTATCAAACTTTTGTCTTCTACAATCAAAGATTTTATTGAACCAACAGAAAAAGAATAAGTCAAGCAACTTTTAAAAATAAAAGCGCCTACAGATTAGTGTGCTGCACTTTGTTTTCAATAGATCGTTGCATCTTCCTATTAGTTCCTATGCCTAGCTCAAAAAAAGATCGACAGGAATAAAAAATTTTTAACTGGCAACAGTGCTTCAAAACTTATCACATGAGGGTAAGAAAATAAACATGTTTTACTCTCCTAAGTTCTCATTGTATTTTTTGAATAGATGGCAATTTTATCGTCCGAAATAATAATGACTCATAGGATGAGATCTCCATTGCTTATCAGTAAATTCTTGTATTAAGTTCTTGTTCAGTGTCTGAATACGAAGCGGCACCCTTCAATTTCAAATGTCCGAAGTCTTTTGCTTTCGCCCCAACCTTGAGATCCTCCTCTAAAATCAGCTTATTAAATTCAGATTCAACCTTTAAGACTCAAACTGTTAGGCTGTTTCAGAAAATAGGGTTTTGATTCGTAATTTATTCCCAAGATGCTCATTAAAATTTCCTTATTCAAATCCAATCTTAAGGCATACTAAGATTTATTAAACGCTTTTTCTGGGGTAATAGCAGTAGTCGTAAATTCTCTTTAAATATTGTTGAAATATTTCTCATCTTATACATAGAAAATTTTTCAATGTAAATAAGGTAACATTTTTTAATGTATGACCCTTTTTAGGTCGCTTTTAAATGTTAATCACCTTCTAAAAATATGGTTTTTTTTGCATCTTACCTTTTGCTCATCATCAATTACATTCTCATATGTAGATCATGCTATTGTATAACAAATAAATATTAAACTTATTAGTTTAGCTTGTGCGTTTCCTTACATTTAAAGATATATAGATATTTATAGAAGAATTTTATTGAAAAAAAAGTTTTCATTAACTTAACAATTTTTGTCTATTGAAAGTTTATAATCATAATTTGATTGTGGGTTTTTAGTGTCGATACATCGCAAATGTACATCTGCAATTAATGATCTGTCGCACGGTGAGATTGCAATACAATTTATTTCAAAGTACATTGAGGTTTTTTACGGAAGTTAAGGGAAGCAAATGTCAATTAAGTCGTCATTATTATCATTTTACATATAAAAGAGGAAAAAAGATGTGCCTTGTTTATTACCATTATAGGAGAATCCCATGTGGCTTTGTTGACGATAGCTAGAACAAGATGAGAAATAAAGTGCAAGGTGTCGAAAACTTAAAGAATATGAGACAGGAAACATAGAAATATTCAAAAGCACATAATAATTATCAGAGATTCATATTTTGAATTTTCCGGGACTTTGAGTTCTGAATCTTTCAAAAGGCCATATTCCTGCTTTTTATAATCTGTACAGCTGATCTTTTAATTTTTTTTTCAAAATTTAGAATAACTATTATGGCTGTTAGATAATTTCCATCCATCCATATGTTTTTATTTTATCCTGAATTTATACAAATGTTTTGATACCATAACTTGTAAACATCAGTATAGGTTAGAATCGATAGTCACTAGATATAACTTATCTAACAGTGCTATTCCATGTAACTTGTAACTGTCCGTATAAGTTAGTATCGATAACCTCTAGATGTAACTATATTATCTAACGACGCTCTCCCATGTAACTTGTAACAATCAGTATTGATTAGTAGCGATACACGAGATATACTTTACCTAACAATCCCCTTACGTGTAACTTGTAACCATCAGTGTAGATTAGTAGCGATACACAAGATATACTTTACCTAACAATCCCCTTACGTGTAACTTGTAACCATCAGTGTAGATTAGTAGCGATACACAAGATATACTTTACCTAACAATCCCCTTACGTGTAACTTGTAACCATTAGTATAGATTAGTAGCGATACACAAGATATACTTTACCTAACAATCCCCTTACGTGTAACTTGTAACCATTAGTATAGATAATAATAATAATAATGAAGTTATTTCCTAGCGCCTCTTCCTACTTGTAGGCTCGAAGCTCTTTACAATAGTCTATTTACAAACATAGTTTAACATAGTGACACTAGTCTATAGTCTAAAACCTAGTCCATTAACAATTCAAACAAACAGAAGAGGAAAAAATAAATAAGTTACATGTACAAAGAAAATAAGAGAAGACATTGACAATAAGACAAATTTCTCAGACTAATTAAGGTCTTCATGTGCAGTAAACAAATGGGTTTTCAATAGGGTCTTAAACTGACTTATAGAACTCGCCTCCCTGATGGAAAGGGGAAGGGCATTCCAGACAACTGGTGCACATTGTACAAATGCTCTATGGCCGTCTTTTCTTGATGGTTTGCATGGAACTGACAGCAAAGCTGTGTTACCTGATCGTAAGCTACGAGTGGGGACGTACATACCGACAAGATCTACAAGATAATTAGGGGCATAGCCGTGAACACATTTGAAGCATAAGACAGCAATCTTATATTTTATCCTAGTTTGTACAGGAAGCCAGTGTAAATGCCTAAACATGGGTGTTAAGTGATCTCTTTTACGTTTTTTCAAAATGAGACGAGCAGCGTTGTTCTGAATCAATTGAAGCCTCTTTAGTGTGTCCATGGGTAAGCCATATAGTAAGGAATTACAGTAGTCTAGTCTTGATAGAATGAAAGAGGACACAAGAGTTTTCACAGCCCCTTCATTTAAAAAAGATCTAATCTGTTTAATTCTGCGTAGCTCTAAGAACATAATTTGGGCCAAATGATTGATATGAGGGGTCATTGACAACTTTGAATCAAAATAAACACCAAGATTTTTAGCTTTTGAAGAGAACAGTATCTGATCACTATCAATGTACATGTGGTCAATAACATATGGAAAAGCTTTTCTATCAATGCTACATGCTAGAAGCTCTGTTTTGTCTTCATTCATCTTAAGTTTGTTAACATAGTAGCGAGACACAAGATATACTTTACCTAACAATCCCCTTACGTGTAACTTGTAACCATTAGTATAGATTAGTAGCGATACACAAGATATACTTTACCTAACAATCCCCTTACGTGTAACTTGTAACCATTAGTATAGATTAGTAGCGATACACAAGATATACTTTATCTAACAATCCCCTTACGTGTAACTTGTAACCATTAGTATAGATTAGTAGCGATACACAAGATATACTTTATCTAAAAATACCCTTACGTGTAACTTAGTAGCAAAAATTCCTAACTTATCAAACAATCTTTTGTGTAACTTGTATCCATCAGTATATCTTGCGTCTATCGTGCTAACCTATAGACGCAAGATATCTTTTACCCACAATCCCCTTACATGTAACTTGTAACCATTAGTATAGGTAAGTATCCATAGACGCAATATAAACTTCATCTAACAATTCCCCCCCCCCCCCCATGAAACTTTTAACCATCAGTATAGGTAGAATCGATAGATGGTAGATGTACATATAACTTTCTAACCTAACAATTCTCTTCCATGTAACTTATTAACATCAGTATAGGTGACAGTGCCCTGCCACGATTGCTTATTCAGGAAGTCCATCCTTTTCTCTTTACAGGTCACATGGTAGACGTCAGCGGGTCCTACGCTCTACCCTACTCCATTCTGAGTGGGATTTCCTTGATCTGCAGCTGTGTGTTGATGGCAGTTTACCTCTTGACCAAGCGGAAAACCAAAGAATGAACTGACTCAGGCCTTTTTTAAAAGCCATTTTAAGCTTTGGCCCTTATCCTGGTTTTTGTTTTGTTTCTGGACCAACTTTCAAAGAGCTTCTAATATCAAACTCCGCTTGCAGGCAATGACATCGCAATTTTAAAAATACATTGTTTTGTTGTAGGCTTAAAGCCTTGATCCAACTCTATACCTCTGTGTCCTACTTATGAAGACGAAACTGTTCAAAGACAATTTTATGTCTAATTCTCATAAACTTAGCCTCTGTGATTAATTTTTCTATGTTTTTTTTTGAAAGCTTGAAAGAAAACCCGTTATAAAAATTAAACAAAGTACCACATTATGTAAAAATATATATTGTTCTCTGTCTTTTTTTTTTTAACCAAAACTTAAGAATCTGATAGCTTCTTATGGGATGTTATAAATTCAACCTCAGTAAAAAAAAATAACGGCGAAAACAAAAGAAAAAGCTGAAGGTCTTTAGTATGTTACGTTGCGCTTTTGCTGCGCAACAATTGTTAATGGCCCGGTTCTATAAAGGGCTCCTAACTCTAGGATTGATCCTCATTGGTCCAGTCTATGAAGGGTTCCTAACTCTAGGATTGATCCTAATTGGCCCGGTCTATGAAGGGCTCCTAAATCTAGGATTGATCCTAATTGGCCCGGTCTATGAAGGGCTCCTAACTCTAGGATTGATCCTAATTGGTCCAGTCTATGAAGGGTTCCTAACTCTAGGATTGATCCTAATTGGCCCGGTCTATGAAGGTTTCCTAACTCTAGGATTGATCCTAATTGACCCGGTCTATGAAGAGCTCCTAACTCTAGGATTGATCCTAATTGACCCGGTCTATGAAGAGCTCCTAACTCTAGGATTGATCCTAATTGGCCCGGTCTATGAAGGGCTCCTAACTCTAGGATTGATCCTAATTGGCCCGGTCTAGGAAAGGCTCCTAACTCTAGGATTGATCCTAATTGGCCCGGTCTATGAAGGGCTCCTAACTCTAGGATTGATCCCTAATTTCCACTAGTCCCTCGCTAGTCCCTCTCTAGTCTGTTCTCAAAATTAGGTCCGTTCTATGAGGAAAATGTGAACCTAAGATCAAGCTTTGGGCCTAAAATGACGCACATCAGGTGCAAGATTTAGAAGTGGGTCTATCTTTTCCTAACTTCAGTTAGGTGCTCAAAATATTTAAATTCCGGCAAAAAAGCAGCCATAGATCTAATTCAGCTCAATTCGAATTGAAATGGGTTTGTTCCTTTGTTCTTATTTACGTAATTTTCTATTGAAATGAGCCAAAACAAAATTTCCAGATGTATAAATCTAGATCTATGTGCTTCAATAGAATAGTCTCACTGAAAACAACAAAAAGTGGACTTTTAATAGACCGTATAACTCAAAGATCCAAAAGATACTATAAAGTATAAAGAGCGGAGCATGCAATCTGTAATCAGACTTACAGGCACACTTCCAGCGTAAAATTGTTCTCGTTAAGACACCATCTACAACATATTTACAATGAAAGTAATTTAAAAATTGTGTATGAATATGCCAGATTTCTCGGCATGCTGTCAACTCCTACAAGAAGCAGCGGTAGTAATTAGTTGTGATAACAGATGAGGGGGCAGCAGTAGCAGCAGCAGCAGCAGTAGCAGTAGTAGTAGTAGTAGTAGTAGTAGTAGTAGTAGTAGTAGGAGGAGGAGGAGGAAAAGGAGGAGGAGGAGGAGGAGTTGTAGCAACAGCAATTGCAGCAGCATTTGATGTTAGTACACATGTGGTTGTACCAATAGTAGTGGTAATAGAGTCATTACATTACATTACAATAAAGCACAATTGATAACTCACATAAGATTTTTTTCCACATATTCATTAATTAGGTTTTTACTCCAGTCAACATATTTTCCCTGTTCTCTTTAAAAGCGTTATCAAGAGAAACTGGATGATGAGAAAGCTTTGAGGATTCAAACAAGGTCCCACGTTTTACTTCTGAAAAGGAATCACAAAAAAGAAAGATTAATATGGGGGGTTAAACCTTAGCCCAATAAAGACTACATATTTATCAAATTTGAAATACATTGTATATGAAATAATGAGATATAATTTATAGAAGATAGTTTATAACAATTGCACGAAATTCTTTGTTTCAAGAGCTAATTTAATCTCATCAGATCTTAGTAATTATCTAAATAGAACTCACTTTACAGGTTTGGAAAAAAAGTGAAATTGAACATTGTTAGAAAATCTATCTAATAGTAAAAAAAAAAAAAACTGAACAAAAGTTTCTATTTATCTATGATTAAACCTATTATAAATTAGGGAGGATGGAGGAATTCCGTCTTCCAATCAAGATTATCAATCATTTTTCATTGGGAAATTTTTGCATAAAGGGACAATAATTATTTGCACTCATCCACAGACACATTTAAGGATGTGTTTCGTCGTATTACGACTCATCACTATAGAGTATAGATTTATTCAATTGTCCACGATTCAGATAAAATTGTTTTTTTTTTTTGGATCGAAAGTCCAAAACGGCGGCCACCTGTTAAATAGCTTATGGATCGCAGAGCTATGTTGGGCCGTGTTTGTTTCCTCTGTGAATGACCGATGGCTTTACCTAAATCTAGAACAAGACACTTCGACAGTGTTCCAAAACTAGGGCGAGTGTTTCAATCTAAAACTAGCCCAGTGTTCAAGCATGAACGTAGACCTAATTATTTTCGCTTGGCTGAGATTTTGTTCATTCATGCATATTTTTTCTTGTGCTTCTTTAATATGCAAATTTATAACTCGTCATTAGACCAAGAAAAACTTGCTTCTTTAAAACCATTCCAGTATTAGAAAAAAAAATTCTCAATACATAAAGCCATTTTAAAATTTATACAAAAGTATAAAAATTCACACTGTGAGAAAAACACCATATTAAACTGAGAAGGAGGTTGTTTTGAGTTTGAAGGACTTGCTCTAGATAGCTATAAACAAACGTCATCGTAACAGTTCGCTGATTGACCAGCCGATCGGGTGAGCAATATTCAACTGAAAAGGCTTGTATTATACGCGTCTCGAATAGAATCGACAATGTATATACCTGGGACTTTCTTTAGAAATGGTTTTAAGTTTTGAAACATTTAAAACTAAGGGCTAATATAATGAAATATTTAAACAAAAAATAACTTAAATTTTAATATACATAAGTAATAAAGGTCATGATCGCCTCCTCTATAGAGCAGGGCACCTAATTTATTGACTGTAACGGTTATAGTTCCTATTACTGCTCTTCTTCTTCTTCTTCTTCTTCTTCTTCTTCTTCTTCTTCTTCTTCTTCTTCTTCTTCTTCTTCTTCTTCTTCTTCTTCTTCTTCTTCTTCTTCTTCTTCTTCTTCTTCTTCTCCTCCACCCACTGCTGCTGCTTCTACTACCACCACAGCCATGACGTGTTTTTTCTTACAGTGTAAATTTATATACTTTTGTATTAATTTTAATATGGCTTTATGTATTGAGGATTTTTTTCTAATGCTGAAAATGGTTTTAATTAATTATAAATTTGTATATTAGAAGAAGCACAAAAATATCTCGCAAGAATGAACAAAATCTCAGCCTGATGGAAAGGAAGTGAAATCTGGGTCAAACACGAATTTTTGACGTCACATAGAATTTCGTGTCCGTTTAGACTCAGGCGAGTATGGGGACAATTAATGTGATTGACAATAATAGCACAACCGCCTTGATTTCTTTAAACCACGTGATAGTATAAAAAGATTTTTGCGGGTGCCGTTTAGCCGTTTTCCTAAAAAGCGGTGTAAGCAAAAAAGGTCAGCCTTTAACACATCAAGTTCAGATATATTTTACTGCGACCGCTTAAAAGAGCTTTGAAAATAATTCTAAATCTAACTGAATAGGGTCATCCAAAGTAGATCTTTGTCCTCGGGTGATGTAATATAAAACAACAACAAAAATAGTCACGATCTTTCGAACTGGTCTTAGAAACAAAACAAAAAAAGTTAAATTAGCTCTTCAAACATGTGAGAACACTTTTCTAATGCGTGCTATTTGTGGGAGTCTATTGTCACATGCAAGAAATTCAACTATCAAACTGTCAAACTACCGGCCTAGCGCTTTTATCTATCTATTTTTTTTTCAAATGTTAACTCGAGCAAGGTCGTCACAGTGAGATTAAGTTCTATATTTATAATATCATAAAAGCACATTAAACATATTGCCAAGGAAAGTTATAAGGGTACAGGACTGGTAGTTTATTATTAATGTTTTAAAATTGTGTCTAAAATCTTTTCATCCCGTTTACTTAAATCGTTAAAAGAAAACAAGCAAGTCTATCGCATTATAGCAACTAATGACTTTGTGAGAGGCCAAAACACTCACATTTTCTAAAACTGTTCGAACCTTTAAAGAGCAAAAATGTGCAATGTGCCTGTTAATGGTGTAAGGACTTAGAAAATATTACTCTGGGGTCACTCTAATTCTGAACATGGCCCTAATATTGAAAATGATTTGACATTATTTTATAATAAGTCAGTCGATTCAAATAGAATACCATATTGTCTAGGCACAAAACAAAAAATTTAAAAAATTTTTTTAAAGATAATAAGAATGATAATGATGATGATGATAATGATGATGATGATAATAATAATAATAATGTAATAATAATAATAATAATAATAATAATAATAATAATAATAATAATAATAATAATAATAATGATGATGATGATGATGATGATGATGATGATGATGATGATGATGATGATGATGATGATGATGATGATGATGATGATGATGATGATGATGATGATGATGATGATGATGATGATGATGATGATAATAACAACAACAACAACAGTAATAACAATAATACTACTACTACTACTACTAATAATAATAATAATAATAATAATAATAATAATAAGAAGAAGAAGAAGAAGAAGAAGAAGAAGAAGAAGAAGAAGAAGAAGAAGAAGAAGAAGAAGAAGAAGAAGAAGAAGAAGAAGAAGAAGAAGAGAAGAAGAAGAAGAAGAAGAAGAAGAAGGAGAA